>OMNW01031118.1:0-37405 GCA_900303245.1 Selene dorsalis | reverse complement strand
CCCTTCCTTTACCTCTTTTCAAGTTTCTGACAGCTTCAGTTTCTGAGAGCCCATCTGGTCTTTTGTTCAGTCCTCACTCCTTTTTCAATTCGCCCAATTTCACTTGTCCCGCTCCCCATGTGTGATTATGTGCCACCAATTGAAAGAGGTCACATCCATGTTTTCATACAACCGCAGAACAGAAAAGTCGAATACATTTCTCTCTGCTTTTACCTGTCTCAGCCAACATACACAAAGTCATCAATAGAAATATGTTTAAGATGCAAAAGCAAACCCCAGTAAAGAGTTAGCCATTTATTTAAAGAACAACTATCAAGAAAATCTCTTCTAAGTACACGTCTACTGAGAAAATCTCAAGATTATCTGCAATATGTTAACATCAAGATCGTTTCCATTTCCAATCATGATAAACATGGCAACATTTTTTTTAGCTCAGGTTTAACATTTCACTTCACAATGTAAGAGCTGAAGTCACCTCAGGTTTCTGTAATGTCCTCAGTGACAACAACTCTTGTGCTCTTTTCATGTGATTGTGCAATATCTCAAATAAACAACTGTGATAAGACAGCATGACTATTTGTCTGTAATTCTGTGACTTCCTTACCAACGAACCATAAAGAATGTCGAATGGCTCAGCATGGCCAGTAACTTTGTAGTCATGGGAACAGGACTCAAATAAACTGATGTGACCTGGTGCCTTCAGCTGAGGACTCTTATTGGGCTGCACACTCAGTAGCTTGTGGCACTCATTTTCACCTCATTTATATCAGGATGTGGAAAACTGGGATTTTTGGGATGTATATGAGTTAATTGTTTTTTCAAGAGACATGCTGACCCTCAGCATGACAGCAGTGCTATAGCTTATCTATCATAAGGTCAGAGATCTGATTGGGTTGCTACTATTTTCAGCCCTACTTTAAAGAACACATTAATGAGTAGTCTTTTGGGGACATCTTGATTCTGGGAATTATGATGATATGCAGATACTTACATACAGATGTGCTTCTCAAAAGAAAATATCAGCAGAAGACTTAGAGTAGCAATTGTACCTAGAACACGAGCCATGAGCAAAATCCTCATCAACAAAATGAAATGCTAAAAGTTTAATATTTATCATGTTCACCATCTGTGTTTGATTTGTTAGCTTCCTAGAGCTTCCCATAAACACAAAACTTGGCCAGGAATGATGGGAATTAATTCAGCTTAATGTGTTTATAAATCAAAGTACTGAAGTTTGTTCTGGATTTTGAAAGTGACTTGTTAATGTCACCAAGTGAAACGTTTTATTGAGAGGAGAGGATAGATATATAAGATATGAGATATTTCACTCCAAACCACAAATGTCAACCCCATAATCATGTAAGATGGGAAACTAAGTGTTCACCAAAGATATGACCAGGGCAGCATGAACATCTACACCACATTTCATATTATAATTGTGTTATTTCAGTCTGGACCAAATCACTGATGGATGCAGCTGTCCATAAAGCCACACTTAGAAATGTCAGAATGCACCTGACCACAACGACTGGCATCATCACAACCCCATTGCACAGCTAATAATGATCTATAAATATACATCCAGGAAAGGGATCAAGTGGAACTCAAACAATACTGAAGAAACTGAGAACAATGTACTTCCACTGGATGTTTGGGACTGTCCCCTGGACTCCCTGTGACCTTCACTGGTGACACCTGGTTGGGGGCAAAGCAATTCAAGTGATTTCACATGTGACGAGTGGTTTTTGTTGTAGTTGTTGTTTTTTTAATGGCTAAATTCAAACACGCCCATGATTTCACCTAAGAAACAAAGGTCAAAAAGAACACACTTCCTCTCCCAGACATACCAGTCACTTCCTATTTTAAAGGTTGCCATAGTGATATTTGCTTATAGCAATAACAGCAGAGAGATGAAGGATGTTTACCCCGTTTACGTAAAACCACGTAAGGTCGTATCTAGTTCATGGTTTTTGTTTTTTCTTCTTCTGTGAACCACAGTGAGGAATAAATATGAATATAAATATGTTGGGGAAAAAAAAACCTACACTCCAAACTAATAAGGTAAAAGTGCAAACAGACAGAGAGTGACAGAAAAGCTTTAAGGACAAATAACTATCCAGCCTGAGTTTGTTTTCCCTCTCTGTCCTAATTTCTTGCTCTTGGAAAACAACATTAACACAAATGACAACAATGATCCATTATTCTAATGAATAGATGAGTCAATGTGTAACATTTGCCGTGTCTGATAAATCTCTTTTCAAACAGCTGAACATACACGCCTCTCCATGCTGGCTAAGAAAGGCTGAGTCGGTCAACACTTTGCTACAACGGAAGGCATGAAACTCTCAATCACTGTCAGTGAAACAATTAAAGATATAAGTTCACCAAGCTGAACTTAAACATTGATGTTGAAGAGTTTGTATGAACATGAATATGGCCTAAAGTGGGTCATTATACTAATTTAAGTGTGAAGCGGCTGTCAAAAAAAGACGTTAAAACAAGAGAAGAATAACAATCCCTATCTTTGTAACTGGACCAGTTTGACCGTTGGTCAGAAAAATAAACCGTCAACCCAGACTCCAGGGTTATTAGCTGGCTATGTTTGCTGGATGACATCACAGCAGCACAAAAAGGAAAGCAGAAGAAGAAGAAAAAGAAGAAAAATGCCAGAGGTGAACAGCTGTAAATGGGACATGACTGAATCCTGAATTAAACATCAGACTGCTGACTCAGTCCTCAACGAAAATCAAAATTTCCATGATGGTTACTCGGCGAGGACACACGCATACACTCTCCCTCTCTCTCTCATCAGACATCATTGTGGTTGGGAATCCTTGTGGTTAATGCCGTTAATGGCACCTCCTCAGCATTCCTCTTAGGCAACGTGCCTTTTTCCTCCCAACCAGTGCAGTCACTGGAATGTGAGTAGAAGAGATTGCAAGATGTCCTTATACGTACAGATGAAATCCTGCAATCCCTATCCAAACATTCACTGAATATGAATGTTTGCACTTCGCCCACATGGTGCAGTGATGAGAACTACATGGTGTACAGTAACCAAGTTGAGTAACAGATAACATGAGGTTTTTGTTTCCTCTTCCTTTTTTCCTATGGTGGTAAGAGAATGACTGTCAGCGCTGTACTGGGATGTTTCTGAAGAGGTGAGGGAGGTTGCCAGGAGCAAGTCCTTACTGTGTATATTTGGCCGATGGCTGAGCACGGCCTCACCCTGCAGTGTCTCGGACTGGATGAGCTATCCAGGCGTCATGGGAGCATGACTGGACTGCTTCAAAAGGCCGGGCTTTGTGCAACAACAACAAAGCAAGGGCCTCGCTTGTGTTTGGGTGCTGGGACAGCAGAGCGGGCGTGTTTGGACAGTGAGTGTCACAGAGTACTGTATAGCCAACTGGAATGCCCTGTGTCATCCCCCATCTGGGGGATAAGCCCCAGTAATCTCACAGGTGAAATGTCTGCAGATGCCACTCTGGGTAATTCGCATACTTTTAACCTTTTGAAACATGGCAACCTGTATGTTTGGGACAGTTTGGCCTTGGTAGTGCTAGTTTTTGGTATGTTTTGGTTTGTACCCACTCAGTCTTTCAGACAACCTTGACATATTAGTCATTGTTTGGATGTTCTTAACATTTTTGGAGTCGCTCATGACTGCAGCTGTTGATACAGAAGAG
Organism: Selene dorsalis; assembly: GCA_900303245.1. NCBI lineage: Eukaryota > Metazoa > Chordata > Actinopteri > Carangiformes > Carangidae > Selene > Selene dorsalis. The sequence goes on along the minus strand of OMNW01031118.1, from coordinate 33,719 downwards.
GCTCAGACTTGAGGTTATTGCTGTAGACCAAAAAACAAACAAAAAAGAAACGTTACTGTACATTTCTGAGGAGAGACCACGACTATGACAATAGTCAACAGGGGTGAAGAAGAGTTATCTTTATCATTTTTTTAGGACTGGGCACAAAACTGGTGTTTCAAAGACATGACGTAAGGGTCTAAAAGTAGCAGACATGGAGCTCAGACAGAAGAAGGAAGTGGACACACGAGTTTGCCATATTACACCTGGCTTTGCAAGGGTTAGTCTACAACCCAGTTAAAAGGTGAATGAATGGAAAAGTGCTGGTAGTAAGGGAAAACGGAGAGACCAGAGGAAATCCTGCCAACAATGGTTGAACAAACTTGAGCGTGAGATAATGTGGATGAGAACAAGCCACTCCCCAACCCTGATGATCACTCACAGAGCTTATTCACACAAAGATTCTTGTGTCTGTGTGAGAGAGGCTGTAGAAAGAGATAGGGATGGATTCCTGACTAAAACTATTATTATTGGATATTTCTTCTGTTTTGTTTTTGAGATACATTAATACATACATACATTAATAGTCCCAAGCTTTGATACAGCCTGGGAGGACTGGGAGGGGCAGACAGAGGTTTAGAGAGCGGGGGAGGAACAGACTCCAGACTCTACCACACCCTTCCACCCTGTTATTTTTTTTTTGTCAATCAAGACTCGGTTCCTGCTTCTGAAATTTAGTCACTCAGACCTCTTCTGCTATTTCGACCAACATAGGCATTAGATGACATATCTGAAGGACATCCAAATATTAGCTCAACAGGAAACGCACACTAGCCCACTTTGGTCTCCATAGCAACTGCCACCATCATTCTGCACCACGCTGTGCGTCCATGAGTCTGACCTACACATCCGCCCAAAGCCCCCGCATCATCTTCTAGACCCCGCGCACAGTTCATCAAAACCTCCGCGGGAACAAATCTGATTCCTTCCGTGCGGTGGCTCTCTTTTCCAGCTGTTACACATAACAAGATTGGTGGGCAGAGATTGGCGGGCAGCACTCAGAGTAGTAAATGTCAAACTGTGATGGGAAAGCCAAGAAAATGTCAGAATCTGTTTTTCTGCATTTGCAGAGGTGATATTTGGAAAGGCATTGTTCAACTGCTCCAGCAGCTGTCAAGCTGATAGGAAAGAGACACATAGCAGGAAGATCTAATAAGGGAAAATGATTTCACCAGCAGACATACAGTATACAGCGCTGCCCTAACCAATACAATAATAACAGATACAAAGGGTACAGAGGGGAAGAATGGTCTACTCTCCCCTAAAAAGATAAAAAATAAAATATACACTTCTGGGTTTTTTAGTTGTCCATCATCTCATTTAACACAAAGGTGGCTCCACATGGTGCACATAGGTACATTTCTATTCACCTACTGTCATTCAATTCTTGATTTTAATGTGCTTTTATGGAAGCTTACACAATTGCTTTTGCTTTTTATGCAGTTGTGTCAATTTCTGCTTTCAACTTGGTCTGATCTCGACTTGCACAATTGAGCGGCTAGATTATGAGCACAGCTCACTGAGCAATACCACATTTATATTCAATAAGGAGGAGATAACTGCGGGATGAAGGCAGGGATTAGTCTGTTTGAGGCTCAGAAGAGATGATGGCAGATGGTGGAAGGTGGCTTTCGATATATTCAATATAATTACCACTTTGTAACTTCTAAAACTGAGGGGAAAATGTCAGGTAAAAAGTTAAAGAAAAATGCCAGCGCTTATGATTACCATAGAGTGACATTTCACGCCTGCTATGATCACAATTAGGTAGACGGGACAGAAAAACCGGATCAGTGAGTCGTTTCCACATTAGGAGCCCCACCCCTGTCCACCCCTGTCCATGTCCAAATGCAGAATGTACACATCTCTATTTAATATCACAGCAACCACAGAACAAAATGTTCTCACAGTCACTGAAGAGGTCATTTAATTGTGTAGGGGGTTGCAGTAAAAGCAGGATGATATAGAAATAGACCATTATTTAAGTTACTGTCACATTAGATATTAATGCTCTTCCTGTTCTTTTGCTGCCTGTATTATCCCCAACTCACCACAGATAATTTATATCCTGAATTAAAAATGGAGAAAACCCATCTTGTAAATTAGCTAATGTTGCACATAAAGAAAAGCCGCTAATTCCACGAGTGTCGCTGGAGCGGCATCTTGGTCAAATGAGAAACAGCTCCTTTATTTTCACTTTCAGACCTCAGCAGCGATATACGGTTTGTAAAATGGAAGTCTACACTGGTCCCTTAAGGAAAGTGTCAGCTTTCCTCTCTTCTGCAATCTGTTACAGAAACAAACCCAGACTCTGCCTCTACCCATGTCTCAGATAAGCGCTGCCTGACTGGTGATGGTACACATGTAAACAGCTGCTCAGCCCACGCTTACAGCAAAGATACACATCTGCTATCAGAGGGTGACCTGTATATTCAGCCCAGCAAATTATCCTAATTGGCTTCTTTGAAATAATTATTATGTAATCTCTTTAGTTTTTAATTAAATAGAAACACACACAGACACACATCTGTGGTTTCCCTGGTAGTTGTGCTACATCATGTAGGTGGGGAGGTGGGGAGGTGGGGGAAGTTTTAATGAAGCACGCAGACATCTGAAGGTTGAACGGTGTGTTTTATTGGTATCTAAAGACACCGAAACCTAAATGTTTGTAGTCTGTATTCACATAGACTTGAAAGATTAGTTTTTAGGGATGTCTTAGCACCTGTTTCAAATAAGTTAAAACACATTAACATAAATGATTAATTAAATCATTACTTTGTTGAATTTCATAGCAATAGGAAATGTGTGGTATGAGGGTTTCATTTCATCAGACAGTGCATTGCCAGAGATGGTCAGTAATAAATATCGCACATAAATTTAAAATTGGGCTTTTACGCTGCCGTGTACTATTGCATGTGTGGCACAAGATAGATGCACTGCTAGTGGAAATAGAACATGAACTGGAATAACCACTTTATATCTATATATATATATATATATACACAGACACAAACACACACACAGTACTGGTGTGATAGAACAACCACCCCTATTGCAGTGTGTGGGATGCACCCTGCTATGCCACTTCTGTCTTGATAATGTTTGGCACCACTGCTAGAATCCTGTACCAGTCTAGCAGAAGCCCAGAACTCCTCCATCACAAAGCCTGGTATTCGTTTGTCAGAAGCAAGCCACAAACTCAAATTTGCACTATGTGCCTAAATCCAAGCATGAATGGGAATCAACTTTTTGGGAGCTTTCTGGTCGTAAAAGCATGAAACAGGCTTTGTCATGCAGGGGGTTCTTGCTGTGTCTTTCCAATAATTTCACACTGCTGTGTCTTTAGTTTTTCAGGCTAGGGCCATGCGTTGGGGTTGTTCAAGGTTGGCGCGGAATTTATCGAGAAACCGCGAGGCTAACTCGTCATCCACTAGCCGTCCGTCGCTGGACAGCGTAACTGTCATCAGCTGCTGAGTGCGCAGGGTCTGGTCATCCTCGCACAGTCGCAGCTCTGCCCTGGAGGTCCCGACAGCGAGGATACACGCCTGGGGAGGGTTGATCACAGCACTGAAGCCACTGATACCAAACATCCCTAGGTTAGATATACTGCAGCAGGGAGAAATGGAAGAGGGAAGGAGGGGATGGGAAGAAAGAAGAGACAGTACACATATTACATCATTAGTCAAGCTCAGTGGGGGAGAAAATGCATAAAAATGAACTAAGTGGACGTAACAGTGGTTCTAAAACCAGCTCCTCGATGCTAAAAAAGAACACTACCACTTAGAGTGAGTGGGTAAAAATTACAGGGTGAATTAAGTCTATAAATATAATTGACTGTGAACATCTTATTTCATAAAATAGAACATCGATCAGTTCAGATGAATAAAGTAGCACTCGCCTCCAAATCTCTCGCTAAATACTGCATATGGTGAGTAAGAATGACCTGAGGGCAGTTTGCTGTTTGCCTTAATGAGAATTCCAGCTCAAGGGGAATGGAGAACAAAACGAAGAGAGGATGGGCATACACACATATCCTCAGGAGGACAAAGAAGTCTGCATCTCTATAGGAATTCATCGTTTCTGCCTGACACAGAAACCCCATTTATGTCTCAATGACACCATTAATTCTAATGAGCTGAAAAGCCTCCCTCCCACTTTTCTGCAATTGATGGCACAGTAACTAATGGGCCTTGTCGCCCAAGACCACATTCACTTCAGGACCACATGAAATGTAGAATTTGCATAATATACTGAGTCTTTGTGAAACCGGATTTCACCCATAATAGTGGAAATTTATGATAGCTATCTTATCTCTGAATGCAAAAGGAAATAGTGAGATTGAATTAGGTGGCAGAGACAAAAGTCACTCTGTTCCAACACATAAGTAACAGAAATCAGTTTATCGGATTGAGAAAATTTAACGACTCGCAGGAAAGCAGAAAGACTGGAGAACAGCATTAATTTTATGGTGTCGTCACGTTCCATACACCTCTTTCTGCCTGATAAGTGATGTGTCTCGACTTTACCTGAACGAGCCTCCCTGGTACTCCTCAGGTAGAAGTTTCCCATCTCGAGCCTTCTGGGCCAACACCTACAGAAGACACATTACTCGTCATCACTCATGAAATGTGTCAAAATCCTTCTGATTTGTCCACATAAACACACATATCAGTGGGTAACAGCTGTTTAATACAGCACTTCGAAGCTTATCATGAAAGTTTTATCTTTGGATCTCTCTAATCTGTACCATGTCTAAACAAGATTCTGCGCCTGTCCCCTCAAATAGATGTGAAGATAATATGACCAATTCCATCCAATAGTGGAGCAGTGATGAACCATTGCACGGCAGACAGCTCACAGTGCCATCCTTTGGACCATGTCACTGGCATGGTCAAAAAGCCCATAACACTAAACAGCTAAGCACAAATATGCACAGATTATGCCATAATATTCACCTATAGCCCCGCCTACTACACATACCTCCTTGCCTGCAGTTGTGTTATGACTTCTGCTAATCGCAACACCAAGCGGAACTTGAAACGCAATCAGGAAATGACACTATGTTTCCCCAAACCATGTCTATCTTACCTAGTGAACAAGCCACAACAAACCTGTATTCTATAAAACGTATTTTTCACAGCAAGTTCATCAGAAGGAGGAGAGCCTTTCAGTTACAGTTGTGAACCAGTTTAGATAAAAGGCTTCACGGGGCAATTTTCAAATATCATGTTCAAGAATGATTACACGTCCATGTGATAAATGGAAACTATCAGACTGCGCAAAGCCTACATGAGAAAAGGGAACCGAGAACACCCTGGAGTAATACGAGGCACCTTACGAGGAAAAACAAACACATCAGTAAAGCAGTGTTCTGTGAATCCTAGTTGTGTCAAAGCATGACTGAGAGTGACAGCCTTGAAGAAAACAAAAGATACTGTATGAGAAGGCGGTGGGATGATGGTATTTTTTCTGTGTGCATACTCGTGATCCACTTCACCTTCACCAACACAGATTCCTAAGTGTCAAGAAGTACACACCGTCAAATCACTGATCCAGCCTTAGAATCTGCTGAAAATAAAGCATTATACTGAAGACTTTGCTCAAAATCTATTGGTAAACTCATCTTTTTCCAATATATTGCTCTCTGGGAGGCTGAAAATTACTGGACGGCTCCCATGTCTTGACTCAACATGAATTTCATTCAAATGTAAATATATTTAGAGGTTAATGCAGGGCCACGACCAGCACAGAACATTGAGAACGAGTCACAGGATCTTTGACAGACAGGACACGGTGGTCACATCTGCGACAAGTGCGAAAACAGTTTTATGTTCCGCCCCATTATCAATAGCTTGCAGCGACCTCACCGTGGTTTATTCAAACCACATGTTGATTTTAATTTGAGACCAATAAGGACTGAGCTCAAGGCAGCAGCGGAACTAAACTGAATAGTAGTGGGTGGCAAAGTGCATTTTGAAAGCTTAACAGGATTGAAGTGTCTTTTAGTGTTACAGCCTGCGCCTTCAAGCACATGTTATGCATGTGCACTAAGCACATTTCAGACATTAATATGACACGCTAATTGAAATGATTTCACTTGTATTAAAATGATTGATCAAATGAAAAACACCCAGCAAATTGCATAGAAATGCTTTTATCAATTCACACAAGAAACAGCCTCAAAAGCAAAACAAATATACCAAAGAATCACCCTGCTTAAAATCAATAGAGATTAAAAATGAACAAAAATTTTATCAGAGGGTATAATTTTTTTTTTTTTTTTTTTAAATCAATGGGGACATATTGTGGCAGCAACATGATGAAGCTAGTTTTTTTGCTAACACATTACTTTCTTAAGCTACAGTTTCGCATTTAAGATGCTACAGCCTGTCCAGGCAGACAGCACCTCACAGACTGAAGCCACCAAATCTACTGCAAAATCTGATTGCATGGATTTACGCCATTGCAACATAGTCATAAATGCTGGAATTTGAGTAATAGCATGTCTAAAAACTAATTACACACCCACTGACTCACTCACTCCCTCAACACAACCTGCAACAATTCTCACTGATAGTCACAGACATTCTGTGTATGTTTTGCGAAAACTACCACACATATTGTCACTGAAACTACAACAACTACTACAAAGATTCAGCCGCTGCCAGTCACGATTACCTCTGCAGCTGCGACCGCTGCCATCACTATTACTACAGCTGACACCGAAAAGAGATGTGAAAACTCTTCAGGCAACGCTGTGTCATGAGGATAAAACACAGTCTTCCAGTCTGACAACACTGTTTTCGTGTTTTATGGAAGCACTTAAGAGCCTTCTATGTTTGGGTGCTGATGGTTGATGAGTCAGGATTACATTTTCACAGGGACATACCATGCATAAATATGAATATCAAACATTTGGGGAATGTTAGAGCTCGACCTGTTGTTTCTCTATGATGAGAAAGAGATGACGTGAAACATGACGTGAATCGTCCAGAATGTGCATGCGTATCAGATGCCAGAGCATCTTTGGGAGTTTGTGTGTCTTTAGCTGCTGACTGTGAGCAGGAGAAAGGGCTGACCATTGTTGCTTTGTACTCCACCTGTGGCCAGTGACAGCTAAGGGCTGCAACCCAAGAATCAACCTGGGCTGAGTCTAATGAGATCTATCTTGAGAATATTTCGACTCCACTGGTGGATAACAGGGGAAAAAAATGTAATTCAACTTGTAGCCAGAGGCCCTTAGATGAGCACAACCCTACAGATGCCAATACTTTGTTTTCCCATACTGCTTAGCTACAGTAAAGTCTTGACTCCCTTATATATCCCCACATACAGACCAACAACAAACCTCTATGTCCTTACCTGAAGTGGTACACTGAACATTCCCACGGCTTGAAGTTATAATTAACCAATAGCTATAAAACACGAAGAAAGTTCCTTGCAACACAGCTTCAGGAAACAACTTTCACAAGTTTAATGAAAAACACATTGCCCCAGAATGGCTGATAAAATTTACCTTAGCATTGGCTGAGATCTCCTGGACTCCTTTGATTGCAGCATCCTTAATGATAGGGGTAATGAGGCCCTTGTCTGTCGCCACAGCGATTGCAATGTGGATGGAATCAAGTGCACGGGGTCCATCACCAGACCAGGTCACGTTTACTTCTGGCATCTCCTACAATAAAAAGTCAGAGGTCAGCCCAGAATAGCAGAGACAGATAAAAGGTTCCCCTGCTTTGGTTTCATGGGTGTTTGCATGCAGTTCATATGACAGGCCCTGAAGAATCCAAATGACTCAATTACGATAACAGTCAAAAATGATTTATATTGATTATATTGATTTATATTAATATATATTATATTATTTATATTATGTTGAATGTGACAAATTATTATTATCAGTTTGGAGTTTTATGTAGATAACTGCTTTCAGGCCAGCTAATCTAAAAATATTTGTTACTATGTCTATAAAGATACTGTAGATACCACTGCATGAATGAAACCTCAGTGGTGGAGCATCAGTAACTGGGTACTCTAAATCTATGTGGAATTGTTGGGTTATGAACATCCAGCCTCAGATGCCACTTCCTGGTGCATAAGCTTTTTTGGCCCATTTTCTGAATGTTACAGCATTACATAAATTAATCATGTATCTCGGTTTAAAGCAGAAGCCAAAGAGGTATTTTGGTCATGTGGGATGTTGTACAGTAAAACATGATGTCTGGACTATCTTGTGGTGCATTTTACACTCACATCAACTGGGAAATGTACACATATTTGTTCCACATTCCTCACATGTACTGCAACACGGACTCAGTTGCTGCTTCATATAGCAATGTGTCTACATGTCTCCCTGCAGTCTTCATAGAGCAATGCTGAGCTCCCATGAAGTCTAGTAGATGTGAATGCTTTAGTTTGACACATATTCGCTGAAGCAGATATAATATTCCATGATAAGTGATAAAAGATATGTAGGCTGATAGGCAGTGATGTTCTTATCAGATGCTGCTGAGACATTCTGCGCTGGAATAACATTTACCAGAAAGCAGCATCTATTTTTAACCTGCATCCCCCCATACATTCCACAAATCAACAGTGAAACAGTAGCTTTCTTTACAGTTCTCAAACATGCAAAAATGCACTTTTGGAAATTCTTACTCTGTGTTTCTCTTCTTCTTCTTTCTCAGAGAGATGGAAGTTTTAAGAATTTCCACATGTTTTCCATAATGAAAGCAAAGATGAACTTTCCATCTATATTTAGTTGCGTCTTTAAAGGGCAGAGTAAGTTAGAAACAGGAACAACAGGGACTGGTGTTACTTAGGAAATCATTTATAGTATAAACTCTCTGTGTGACACAATAGTTCCCATGAGAGCATGTTATAACGAATAAACAAAAACCTTGGCTTTAAACTTGCACGTTTAGGGAAAAAAAATGACGGCAAACAACAGAAAGATTGTAAACAATACTTACTTTAAGCGCAACAGCGGCTGCCTTGATAATGAAATCATTTACAGACACTTTGATCTGTTCTGAAAAGACAAAGAAGACACAGTACGTGAGACTGATTCAAGCTCCAATGAGAATCAACAGAAGTGGTTTGTGCTTCTTACAATGGACAGATAATAAAAGCTGCTGTGGTTGGCAACATGTAAATACATGTATTCTGTACAAGACCTGTGATGTGTGACACTGTACAAAGCAGCTCCTTTAGGAGCAATTTTGAAATGGAAAATACTGTCCCCTCGGGTGGAAAAAAAATCCAATATTGGTTTGACCTGTACTCCAACTGATCAGAATGAGTTCCTCTATATCTGACTCAGTCTTCAGCATTTGCTTTCCTTACCTCTCTGTGTCTGACACCAGGAAACCAGGCTGGCTCAGCCTGGCATCGCTGCCAACTTTTGGTAGTGTCCATTAGTGGTGTACCAGACAGTTATGAATGCTGTGAGCGGGATGATTAACGAGCTAACCGTGAAATCGTGCTGCTCCTGAACAATGAGAGTCCACAAAAACAACCGGAGAGAGAATCCCTCAAACACACACAACCTCGCTAATAGGTCTGGAATGGCCGTCCCGTTTACTCCATCAAAAAGACATGACCCAGAGAGATTTACTGTTTGTTTGACAGCTGGGCAAAGTTAAGCTAAATAAACCCAAATATGCAATAGTGTGTTGAACTAAGTGTTTAAAAATAGGAAACTGACCAAGTGCTCTTGCTGTATCAACATGAAAAATGGCCCAAAGTAAGCAGAGGTTAGATTTAAGGAATCCATGAAAAGCAGCCGTTGAGGATAAATGTTCTCTTTGCTGAATATGGCGAAATGCTGAAGGGTGGCTGTTGTGACACACCTTTATGTTAAAAAAAAAACCCACAAATGCTGTTGGGTGGTTCACAAGAAGTGTTTTAGTGAGCGTTGCACAAGATGTTTTACTAAATAACAGGTGGCAAACAAAAGGAGGATGTGGAGCTGAGAAAGTGAAAGAGCTGCTTGCAAAAACACGAAAAAAAACCTCCAGCTAGCTCCTGCTGATATTTTATTTATTATTCAAGGTCTACCAGAGCTTCACTATCCATATAGTACCTGCCTTATTGATAATGTATGGATGGGTCGAGCTTATTTTTCCCTCTAGCACACATTGCCCTCATACATATTTATTTCTCTGGAGTCTTTTGATGCTAATCTTCGTCATAAACACTGTAATTTACCACAGAGCAAATCACAGACGCAGGACTTAAGAATCCATCTGAAACACCTTGAACCAAAGAGAAATAATTCACTTTGTGTTTACAGAAGATTAAAGTATTTTACCAAAGAAACAACTATATGAGTGGAATCTCACTACTGTGGATGAAAACATCTTCCACCCCCCACTAGTTTTTGTGAGTGAAAATGTTTATTGATATAATTTGCTATGAGGCATTTTGAAGTAGGAGAAGTAGCCACTTTCAAATTACAGACAACAATTATGTGCTAAGACACTATGGGCGTCTTAGCAACATATGATCGGCCTCATGCTGATGTGTGGTGTGAAGGAACATTAGATCTGAAGAACATGACTACCCTGACTGAGAGGACATGTACCACAGGTTCTTTCCATGACTGCAGTCTTTGTCAAATGGCAAGTCATGTGAAAACCCTGAAATCCACATCTTCATGGAAAAGTTCCCTTCCAGATGTTATATTGACTGAAGGAAATGTCACTAATGTGCACGTAAGGAATAGTGACAATGCTTTCAGCGTGCGTTCAAAAGTGTTTTTTTACCTTTGGCCATGTCACTGCGAAGCTTGATGACAGCAGCCATGTCGCAGTCAACAGAGGCGTACGCGTGGGGGATGGTGGTCTTCGATTGCGTTAGTCTTTGAGCAATCACGCGGCGGACGTTTGAGGCGGGGATCTCTGTGAAAGTGCCCTGAGGAAGACAAATGAGGGGGAAGGAGGGGTAAATAATTGAATGAGGACATTTTGAGACAAACAACAAAATGAGGGACAAGAAAAAAATGATGTTGTCTCAACTGCTATAACATTATCACTGAAACATACATGGGGCTGACAATGTAAAGATGCGATAGACAAGCTTGTTGCAGTGGGTTTATGGTAAAAGAAAATGTGCCCTCCTGGTTATTTATAGTTCCTCCCCTTTACATCAGTGGGTCTTTAAACGGTTACACCTATGGTGGTTAAATGACTATGATGCTGAAAGATAAACTAAAAAGGTCAACAAGATAAAGAAGAAAGAGGAAACCGAGATAAAACCTTGTTTGCCGATTATGATGCTTGTAGCGCGTCATGTGCATGCCAATAGAAACCTCTTAAAGGAGCTATTAGAAATTACATAACAACAAATGCACTGTATGCGCTTGCAGGCAAACAAACAAACAAACACAGATGACTACGAGATTCAAGATGCCAGCTACAGGTGTGGAATACTCAAATGATCATTCATCAGTCCCTTTAGTGCCCTGACACAAGACATCAAGTTTGAAAATGCGTTGCGTATCGCAAGAGATACTCGACTGTCTAAGTGTGTTTGTGTGAGTGGGAAAGAGATGATGTAAGGAGTGCTTACTGGTGCTCCTGGCTTCCCTGGTACAGAGAGAGGAGGTATGTTGGGTCTGCTGCCTGGGGGTGGAGGGGCAGCTGCTGGAGTGGCAACAGGACTTGGGGCAGGCGGGGCTGGTGTTGCTTTGACAGCAGGAGTTGTCTTCAAAAGATTCAATGCATCTCTGTGACATAAAATAGGTTATAGTAAGAAAAATGTAAGCAGAAAACGTCATTTTATCATAAAACTGAGCAGGAACCCAAATCAATTGCAAAAATTTGATCAATCACAAAGTTTAACATGAGAACAAATGCCTCCTCTGATATTTTGCAGGCTCAGATCATGCTTTAACCACAATTTTATTTGGGTCTGGTGTTGTTGAAGTGCACTGGCTGATTCCCAGTGTGCCACTGCTGAGGAAATGAACTCTGATATTTCACTAACAATGGCAAACTTTTTCTTTTCCCCATGTTTTCTCTTTATTTACCCATTGCAGCCTCATTTTTTCCTGTGAAACTGAAACTATTTTCTTCTGCATTAAATGCTGTACTGATACATTATTAACCCACACTGCCACTCGGGAAGTGCATACGTAGCTCTAAGTCAGTTTTGTCTGGTTTCTATTTGTGTCAGACTTGCAGAGGGACGGGGATAACGTGTGCTTGTCCCCTGGTGCTCGAGTGTCATGAGAATCATTTGCAGGTCACAAACAAACCATCAGGCCAGGAGGGATCAGGTGACAACTGCAGCGAGGGACCAAGGCAGCTTATTCAAAACCCTGGCTTCATTACACCTGCCACAGACATCCCTACTTTTCATGCAGCAACTTTTTAACACAGACTTCTTGGGGAAGAAGCTGCATATCTCTCACTGTTTCATAAGATTGTGTGTGTTTCATTATGTACAGTAGTGAGTGATTTGCCCTCGATTCTTTTTTTTCACCCATTAATTTTAGTCTTAGCAGCAAAATCACTGGGAGGGGCAGGTATCAGGTGTGCCCGCTCTGCAGTTTCAGTTCATTGCTCTGGGGTTCACCTACTCACATGCATGCAGCCTTTTGTCTGGACCAGCTGCCTCTGACCTCACTATGTAGCCAGGAACTGTCTGGGCCCCACAGCTATTTTTCTCCCTGTTCCTCTCTGAGCCGTTTCTTTTTTTCTTTTCTTTTTTTTCAAATTTCCTCAATCACACTAGTTCCTTCTTGTTTCACACTGATAGGGGTATTGGTTTGCAGAGAGAGTGTGGCAGTTTGGAAATCCCCCAGTAAACCACTGACATTTTTACAGAACACCACAAAATAAATGTCAATAAAAGGCAACACAGAAATTAGACATAACTTATGATTTGAAAAAAGCACCGATGCAAGGAAATGGAAAAAAAGAGTCACATTAAATTAAACATTAGACAGCAGTTAAAAAAAAAGTACAGAGGAAGGAGAAAAAAGATCCAGATATCTGAGGATTTAACGTGAGACTTTATAGGAAGATCCCATGTATAAATTCAAACAATGTTTCTATTAGGAAACAGGAGGAGGCCACATCGACAGCAGCCTACAGTGACCACTTGACGATGACACGGATACCTTTTGTGTAGCTGTCTGGCATGTGCTTTTCATACCCACCATGTACACCCCTACTGACAGCCAAAGCAAAGGAGCCTCCGAAAGACTGGGGGAGAGTGACTGGAATATTAAGAAGGGGGTGAGGCAGTGCTCGCATGCACGATGGGACACATGCACGCACACACACAAAATGAGCATCAAATGTGTGCAGACGTTGATGTAAACTTTATCAGCACAGCAGAAAACAAAATATAGAAAAAAAATGGACCGCTTTCTCTTGATGTTGGCACAAACAGTGAAAGCTTTGCAGCAATGAGAAAAATTGGCTTTGAATCGATGGAAGACAATATAACTGTCCAATTAACTTTCGCAGGCTGCGAGGCAGTGACATTCTATTGCAAGACTCTTTTTTAAAACTTAGTCATAGGTACACATCAGTACAGTTGCATTACATTTTTTCTGTACATTCTGCATCTAGATGCTCTCAAGTCTCAAGTCCCAAGGTTTGAGCTTCAGCTAATGACAGAGGGAGCCAGGGAACAAACAAACCTCTTGTGACTAATGAATACCTGCGTGGGTCAAGGTCAAACATGTCAGAAAAAAAAGAAAACTACTCTTCTGGGCCAGCCCCTATGCTATTTAACCCTTTTTTTGTCAGTTCGCCATATAGGATACTACAAAGCTATTCTGTAAACAGTAAGTGAAATAACTAGATGTACCACAATTCAGTGAGCCTTAAAGAATATCATCTAATTTTAAACATGTGAACAAACTGATGTCTCCCTTCTGAATCTTTACACGGAGCCAGGACTATATTAAACTTACTGGCACAACCATAATAGCAGCTTGTAACCAGTAAGTAAGGGAATGAGCTGGTAGTTTAAATGGGCAACTGTGTGTCCTCCTGAACTAATGAAATACTAATCAGTGATTTCATAAGGGAAAGTGATTAATGTACTCTCCTACTTACCTCTGATTAAAATCACTGCGGTAAAAACAAAACAAAACTTTGAAGCATCTACCTGTTACTGTGTTGGCCTTGCCTCAGGTAACATGGCTATTAATAACATTGATGAGCGATGGCAATGATGAAAGATAAGATGAGAAAATGTAGTGATAAAAGTCTGTCTTTGTACCTAATCTGTTTTTAAAGCCTGCTGTGGATTATGTAACATGCCATGATCTCATCTCTGGGCTGCATGACCTCTGTTATTCATGCTCACTATGGGGGCCTCACTAGAGCAGAGTGTGGAAAGGGGCGTGGGGGTGGGGGTTACCTCTCCCTGGTTTCAATCTTATCTGATGTGCCAAAGGACAAAAGAAGGAAATTCGGGTCCTTTCTGCCCTCTCTGAAGGAGCTTAGCCAACGTGAAACCATTCGCACAAGGAGATTTGGTTTCTGCCAAGAACAGAACTGTTCAGTCTCACAACATACCTGAGCTGTAGCCTGTGCTGTGAACCCAGGATCAGTCATTTTTTTATCTAAGCTTCCGGATGACACTGGCGAGAAGGAGAAATCACACCAACTTTGGCATCGACTTGTTACCGGATTTGTTCTTCATATGTTATTTTTTCCTAAGATTATGCCAAACAAACATTTCCGAACATTCCTTTTGTCTACCTCATCATCACCTGGCTGCTGTCACCGGGTAAACTGTTGCCATGAAGCCAAACCTTGATCAATAAATTTCCAGTGTTGGAATAAGCAGCCGTCAGACACTGATCACTGGCCAGTGCATCTATGAGAGTGATGCAGTTTACCTACAGAGTTTTTACAAAGAAGGATGTTAGTGGGAACATCCATATGTTACACTTGTGTTTCACAATTCCTGAAATTTGGTTTTCAATACTATTTATCTTGGACAAAACATAAAAGACACATAAAAAAAGGGGAAATTCTCCATTCCAGGCAAGCCAGTGTAGTGAGTGGGGTTTACAAATTTTCTGTTCTGTGGTTTGGCAAGCAAACTGTTTACAACAGCCCATCACTCCATTCAGGAAGGAGTCACAGCAAAGAGGTACATTGTTTTTGCTCAGACCTCATTGCTTGCATCTACTCTCATCTCCTGCTGAACCCTCATCTGCCTTCATTCAGCATCGGCCCTCCTGTCTAAAGACATTCGGAGCTAATTAGCCAGCTTAAGTGCCAATAAGCAAATAGGCAAACCATTCATGCGAGTCTCAACACATGGTTTAAGGAGAGCCAACTGAGAAATCATGTCAAAGCAAATCATTGGGTTATTTAAATGGCATTACTAAAACAATCTAAATTTCAAAACCTAGAAATGGTGTTGACACTTATACAGCAAGAAGTACGCTTGTGTCAATTAATTACAGCTTTACACTGAAGAAATTGGCTTCTCTCAACAGTGCTCCCTTCTTGCTAGATAATAGCTTGGAAGTTTTGATGTGTACTTTTCTGTAGGCAGGTACAGACTTAGCAGAAAATTGAACCGGTATTTTTATAATTATCAATTTTTTGCAGTTTTGCCATAAAACCAGCTTTAAATGAGAGAGTTTGCTACATTTAAACAGAGTATGGTTAACATGAAAGTCTCTACTGAAGTCTTATCATTTTTTAAAAAAAGGTTTGATTCATTAAGCTTCACATGTATTTCTCTCTTCTGACACACACATCCCTGAAAACATATGGTCTTGCGTTTCTATGGTCACCAGTGGGTCCTGGAGAATAGGTTGCTATGGCGACAGAAGTTCTTAATGAGATTCCCCAGCAGGGTGTAAGGTGGGTAACGAGAGCATTCAATCAGGTCCCCACTGACAGCAGGTAGCATTAGAGCTGTGAGTTTGTTTATGTGTGCGTGTGTGTGTTCACAGCTTTCTTTAGTCTGAATTTACCTCTTAACAGGATTAATGCACCTCAAATCTTATCCACCTCTTAGTCACACTTTTTCACTTATCTAGTGTTGCCACATTTTCATTTTCACTCACACTGTGGCTACGACCTGCCTTGCTCTGCCTGACATCTCATCCCTGCAGAGATACTATGATAGCCACAAGGGAACCCTTCCAATCTGCTCAGCCTATTACAATGCTGAACAAGCACCTACCGCTGACACATCACTTCCACTCTGAACAGATGACAGAGTGTTGGGAAAATATAAAATCAATTTATTTATCCTGACTTCTTGAATTTAATTCTTCATTTACCTATACAATTGATCTGCGAGGCTTATCCTTCTATAATTGAAGCACCATTGCATGAAGCACTTTAACCAACATATATTGCTGATGTGCTTATTTATATCTAGGTTTTCAACTGAGACACACCAAATTGCCCAATGCTTTGGTCCATCAGGCTGCCAGGCATGGAGTAGATTTGTGGAAATTAAGATTACACACCACATTGTTGCATTATAAAGAGCAAAACTTGCATGTACTATGACTTAAAATTAACACATTCAGTTATACTCACTCCTTTGTGATAAGTCCTCTTGGTCCAGTGGGTGTGGCCAGTTTTGGATCTATACCATGTGTGTCCAGGATGTGTCTTGCTGCTGGACTCAGACGTAAACTGAACAAAGAGAGAGTTGGATACAATTATAAAATAGTCACAGTAAAAGATCTATGCTTTTTCTTTAATGACTTAATGTTCACCCTTATAAAATGCTTTATTGCTTTATTTTTAGAAATAACAGTAGATAACCAGTAAATGTGTTTCTTAACAAACCAATGAAAACACTGTCAAAATTGTGTTTACATCATTAAATCAATTATTACTCCTCAGATCTACATGCTTCTATGAAGTATATTACAATCTGCCACTCTTGTTTCTTTTCCAGTCTAGATTGAACAAAGTTACTGCCAAACTGTCCATTAGTTAGTTATTACTTAGATGGACTGCCGTAAAATGGCCCATTTCTGCATTTTTTTCCCTCATAATCATGCCTGCAGCACAGCACATTTGCATTTCATCTTTCACCTCTGTCAAAGTGATGCATCCAAGGTGCAAATCTGAATTTGTGGACGGGCTCAGTATCAAATGTTTGCATAACAAATAATCCCTGTTTGGTCTGTGGCAGCTCTTTTGCTTTCCATGACAGTATTGTGTAAACGGCAGACGGAAAGGATCTTGCACATTTTGAGCAGAGAAAGATAATCTGATTCAGTAAGTTACATGGTAGCGGACAGAAAGCCTTCATAATACTGAAATTGGTTAAAGCTTTAAAATACTGCATGGCCAAATGCTAATACTGTACTTGTCTCTAGCATCAGCTCATTTGCTAATCAGATATTTTAATAATGACAAAGAGCTGACTCATACTGAGGGTAATTTAAGAACACGCTGACATATGAGCAAAGTCAAGCTTATTTAGGACCTGAACAGTATATCAATCTGATTTATGTTGATACGGTTAAATTTTAAATATACATGTCCACATCCACTGCAACCCAGAAGAAGCTGTGAAGCTGTGACCCTCCATTATCACCACAGCAGTGTGTGCATAGACCTCTGTTCGCTCTGATTTGCGGTCAGTTGATTAATAGTAGACAGACACGAGATGGTACAGTTTAAATGATAAAGGCTGCACTCACGGTCCTGACGTGGCTGGTTTTGGTGGAGAAGGCGGAGAGGGAGCGGCAGGGGGCACAACCGGGGCAGCGGCTGCATGTGTAGCAGGTGGAGCTGCAGATGGAGCGGGCGCATCTGGAGGGGGGATCTCAACCTGCTTCCAGTCCTGCCCTTCCTCCACCATGAGGGCAATGAGAGTGCCCAGGCGCACATTGCGACTGCCCTCCTCCATCTGTAAAGAGGTTGAGAGAGGTACTCATACATTATGGGGGGACTATTAGCAAAACTGTTTCAGCCATTTTATGTGCAGCTGAGATTATTATAATCAGGGTGAAGGTCTCCTGTTGTATAATTTTTTAATGAAAGAATAAATGAAGGGAAAGTGATACTGAAGTTAATCAATTCACCGGTGGTCACTGAATAGACAAACCTTTTGACAGCCATTATTGGAGAACCTCTTGAAAAATAACACTGCCTTCTCGGGTCGCATCAATTCCCATCACTTTTCTTCTGCTGTTAACATGACAAATAACCTGACTGTGCTGGAATAGGTTCGTAGAGTGCAATAGATGTGTTTTCATGCTGTTCAAAGCTGTCAACCATTGATTCACTATCTTGTTACGAAGTACTTCAAATCCACTGCAAGCCTTTCGATACTTTCCCCAAGCTGTGCAAGGTGTTGTTCCTCAGTCAATATTGATCAGTGTCAATGAAAGGCCAGGCACAGTACACAGGGCAGGTCTGCGGCACTTCATCTCTTTTCAAAAAGGCATCCACTTAGTGAGCTGTCTCTTAAAGATGCAGCTGTCATCCCCTCCTTCTAGCAGATTTGCAAAATCATACATGCAGCACTCTAATGATCAAATTCAACAAACTGGAAGTAGAATATATGAACACCTGCCAGGGGTGGGAGAAAAAAAATAGATACAGCATAGTACTGTGGTATTTTGCATGGCAATATTGTATTGATATATGGACATCAAGTATCGATCTGAACAGACAAAGAAGTTTATCTTATTAAAAGAATGACACAACGTTTTCATTTGGAGACATTTGCAGTTGAAAAAAGTTAATAAATCGCAGCATATTGCAATGTCTTTAATATTGCAATAATATCATATTGAAGTCACAAGTATTGTGACATTATTCGTATCTCAGGGCCTGTGGTGATTCCCATCCCTAACACCTGTGCTCACTGGTAGAAACACATGCGCTTCTGCTTATTCTGTGCTACCTAAGCTTTAACTGTCCTGCAGTAAGATAATGGGGATAAACATACAGAGATGATTCTGTATATTTCTATATAGACATAGTCAGTAGCACTGTTGTGCAAAGGACTGTTACAATGAGGTACTTTCCCTACTACACTGAAATTTACCTTGAAAAAATCTCTCTGCAGCACTTGTAATAACAATCTAAACAATGATTAACACAAAGCTGTTTTAAGCTACTGGAACAGTACCACAGCCAACACAACAACAATGTGCTCCAGGTTGTAAAACATTAATGACAACCTCTCATGTGTGCTTTAACTCTTTTTTTGATTATCGCTATCCATTATCATGGGCTATTTTGTGCATGTGTGTCGCCTTATGCTTCCTTCTTCATGTTTAATGTCTCTGCAGCACCTCTCTAGGCTAGTGGGAGGTGATGGATGAGGGTAAAGCCTAAGGGCTACTCAGGGAAATCCAGACTTCAGTAAATTTCCACAGAAAATCCTTTGCTTGAGTCCCACAGGGGTTTTTCCACCTGGTAGCGACTAGCAGTGCAACACATTCCCTACAATAAGTGTGGTACCATGTCACAAGCGGCTAAATACACAATATGTGACATGTTGTTAGACAACCATACCCCCAAAGAGAACAAAGCACCAAGAGAAGGGGCACCTAATACCGGTACACTACATGTGTTAAATGCAATGTGAAGTGCTTCCACATACAAGCACAACATGTGCTCGTGCGTCATCAATCAGCAACCACAAAAGAGCAAAAGGTCATAAGCAAATGCGTCATTTCGATAGTGAAGAAACACAACATATTTTTAAAAAAAATTACATATCAATGATACAGAACTTATTATTTAGCCCACACAACTCATTTGCAGTCATTAATTTGTATGGAAAAATTTGTAAAATAAAGAGAATAAGTACAGACCGACTGTGCTGCCTTAATAATGGTGATGTTCTGAATTACCAGTTAGCTTGTAATTTCAATGCTGACTCTCTATGTTCACAACTGCACAGTAGAGGAAAACTGTTCCAGATAAGAGCAGTAGACAGAAAGTAAAAACAGAATATAAGCCACATCGCAACTCAAACTACATCGGAAAAACCAATAGTGGTTTTATGGGTTACCACTTTAGAGATACTTTTACTCTCTCTGTCTTTTACTCACTCGCACACACGCATGTGCACACACGAACACCAAGTACAGTAGGTAGTTGCAGAAAAAGTAGACTGTAGTGGTGTGGGGCTCAACACTGCCATCAAATGGTTACTGAACACAGTGGAACCTATGGGAAGTGTAGATGATGGTCAAACCTCAACATTTGCAATGATTCAGATATTCGCTGTGTTTCACTAGTGCCTGAAGAAGTGTTGCTGTCAGAGGAAAAGCATCTCATATTAGAAGAAATACTCAACCTTATCTGTCTTTTTGTACTTACATCTGGAGAGGTACAATGTTAAACTTATGACTAAGGTAAACCTTGTTCAAAATTTACTAATTGGAAATGTGTGCATGATGCATTCTATGGGTGTGGACTGGGTGGCCACCTCTGAATGAATTAAGTGGGTAATGTATGACCTACGAGCTTCATGTCATGTCCTCACAGCACATCTCTTATCTGACGCCCGTTGTAGGTGCCCCTGATCATGAATAAAGACAGTCTTCACGTCTTATACAGTCATTTGCCATTTCAAAGGCAACATTCTCACTGAAAAGTCGAAGCGATCTCTGAAAGGGCTCTTAAGGGAACCTCTTCAGAGCCCATCAGCAAGGCTAATGATATTATAGTCAGACTAGACCATTTATGAGGTTTAACCTACTTATTACCAAACTGTTATCATACAGCCATACAAGCCCCCTGAGAGTCTAAAGAGCTCAGTTACAATGAGCTTAACCTCAGTAGTTATCAACATTGCTTTTAACTTGAACGGACTGCTGGATGCTAGAGCTGTGAGGCTTTTGATACATCCCATAAAAACCTTCAAGGTAGTCAGTCAGTTGTTCCAGAGACAATCGCCCATGGTCAAATAGCATGCAGTGTAGGGTTTGATGGTTTTAGCCTCGGCATGAATAGAGGAAAAAGAAAAGAGATTCTGTTTTTCGGGAGTGAGATATGGTTTTCTCTGATCAATAGAGCATGACAGATATTGCACACAGATGACTAGTCATAGCAACAATATGTCCAGATCAATGTAAAAAAAAACAAAAAGGCAAGAACAGCATTAATCTTCTAGTCTCTTTTTTCGACTCATATTTGACCTAACCATATTAATGTGACATTGTCCAATTAAACTGTCGAGGAAATGCAAGATCCCACAAATGCTGTGTCACCTCTCCACAGTTCAACAGTTTATTGCTGATCTTTCTTGAAGAAAAATGAAAGTAGGAAAAAATTCAATTCAGTCTTTTTGCCAACAGCTCACAAGTTATGTGCTCTTGTTTTGACCAAAAGACACAAGCCTCTCACCTATTTTGACCTTAGACCTTAGATTTAGAGGACAACACATCTGTTAATGTTGAAATTGATCTCCTGGATGGCAGCGTGTGGAGATGAAGAGAGGAGGGAAAGGGAATGATAGATGGGAAACTGACAGGCCACTGTCACAAAGTGTGTTGGATATCTTCATCAATTTAACAATCCGAGACACCATCTATCAGTCCTAACTGCCATGTAAGTCATTATATCAGCAACCAATTCATCCAGTTTCATCTGCCTATCAAGCCATTTTTAAAAAAGATGTTCTCTTTATTATTCGTCTGAACACAGAGGAGAAATGTGCATCTGTGGTTTTGCAAAGATGTGTCATTTCCCACGGGCAATGATTGATTGTACCTGAGGCAGATTTTCAGATTGAAGCCCTCAGGTCAGGGTAGAGCAACGCAGTAAGAGTATGATGAGATACAGTAATCTGTGCTCATGGTGCTGGTGTTCCCACCCCCAACCCTTAAATCCCAATATGAGCTGGATCTCTCCCCCCATTCTCTTAGCCTCAAGAGCCGCGGCTGGAAATTGGTAGAGGGCCATAGCGGTACTTGACCCCCATAAATAACCCCTGTGGAGCACAGGAAGTTCCACGTCTACTGCAGCCTGTCCAGGCATTTGGCCACAGGGAAGTAATTACAGCAGCCTTTAAATTAGAAACCTAGAGGGTGCTAGGAGCCACAATTACACCATCAAGGGCTAATGTAGTCTGATCCAGACATGGTGGATGTTACATTGCCAACGCCATGTAAAGGGAGTGTACAAATCTCCCGAATTATTGCCACAAGCTGCTATTTTTTTTTTCTTATGAACAACACATATACTCTCTATCAAAGAGAGCGAGAGAGAAGGAGCTGTGGGGCTTATCTAATGCAGACCATCTTTCTCTGCCAGCTTCTGCGCTAAAGCCCTTACCCCCAGTTCTTGGGTGGTTGCTATGGAAACTACCTCATCCCCACTGTATCCAAGATGGATGGAGTGAGGGAATGTGAAAGAATGGAAGCCAAGTGAAAGGCAAGAAAAATGAGATACATGCCTGTGGTTTATAGCTGATAAACCTAGATCCTTTTAATACGTGTGTGACAGCATATTAAAAGGACCATATATTCTTAATGGACAAGCTGAGGTAGGGGGAGTGGGGGGTTCACATGTGAATCTGCTGGTGCAGACTGGCTGTGTATTTGTTTTTTTTGTCATGGTTGCACAAACAGACACGTTGCCTAATTAAAACCTGCTCCACTCAGGCTTCGCCAGAACACGAGCATGTCCAAAATTACACGGCCAGGAAACATGTCGTGTTATTAGATAAGACGCTCTCTGTGACATGGAGCAAGGCTTTGGCTTGTTGTGCACACGGGGAAAAAACAGAACAATGCCTCACCACCATCTTTCATTTTTTTAGATGGTAAATCTGTAAAAAAACAAACAAAAAAAAAAAACTTTCATCTCATATAAATGACTTCCATGTCCTCCCATTTTACAAAGTGTATTTGGATCTATCACAGATAAGTCAGGAAGCAAACAGAAGTAAAAAACATACAAATTTTTCTGTTCAAGGGAACAAACGTGGCGGAGTACTGATGAAAGACAGCTGATTGCTCAGTCTTTGGCAGCTGATTAAAAATTCAAACAACAAACAGCACAATGGGGGATGGAAGGAGGGAAATATTTAAGCCCCCTCAAAGCTTTGCTTCCTTTGTATAGGGGAAACATATTTAACAAGCATGGCCAGTTACTATAGGCTATTAGGGAACCCTGCAAGGCTCACACACAAATATTAACAGAGCCATTAAGTGAATATAAACTGAATTTATAAACGTCACCACAGTTGTTGCAAATCGCTGACTTTTCAAGGTATAATAACAGTAGAACTGAAAACCAAAGACCGATTTTGTCTAAAAAATACAATTTTACATCCTGGTGCTGACACATAATTAAACACAAAGATTAAATACATCCTCAACCCTCTGCTCTCCTAGGTAATGCACCAGAGTCATATTCAATGTTTAAATATGCCTGTTATTTGGAAATGAATTGCCTTATCTAATCATCTCCTGCAGAGGAGGTTTGTGTGTGTTTTTGCTCACTCACCAAAATCTTTGCCAAGACGCCATCATCATTAGACTCCATGGTAACAACAGCCTTGTCAGTCTCAATCTCACATAGGGCATCGCCTGCTGCCACTGGCTCACCTGATGGGAGTAAAGAAACACACCCTTTAAACATAACATAAACACTTATTTGGCATTCCAGGCACCGGTTTACCAAACACACAACACGTTATTTTAGCTGTGATTGGAAATACTAATTATCAGCAGCGTGTTGAAAACAACCCCTTTCTCTGTGGCTTTTCACACACAGAGAACAAATTAGTTGCTATAGAAATGAAAGAGATCCATTGAGGGGACAGAAAGGTTATGCAGGAAAATATCTGCTGTGGCTTTGGCTGACATGAGCCTAATCAATGTTTCATGGGAAAGAATGAAAGATACTCAAATGTAGTGTGTCTGATAGAAGGCGAGATCTTTGCCCATCCCTAGTCCCAGTCCCAGTAGATTCCCACTGGTCTACTACATGAGAAAGCTGGAATATATTAGCATCTCCTTAGCAGTGAGAGAGGATGGCAATTAGGGGCCACCGCCTCAGTTCTTCCATGCTCATACAGCCTTTCTGTGCTACAATTGTTTGTGCAACAGCTCGAACGGGCTTCCAGTCGAAAAATGGGGCTTATTGTGTCCGCGGACAAAAAGAAGAGCAAAACAAAAAGTACTGTTATCGGTGCCACAGCTCTTTTGGACATCTTGCTAGAATCACTTTTAACGTTTAATGTTGGGAGTTAAAGCATGTTTTCATTACAGATAATCAATGGACAGTGTGATTGAAACATCTTTGTGGCACGTGTCCATGTATTATGACGCAACAGGAAGGGTAGGGTATATGAAATGAAGGTCAAGGGTTATTCACATCTCACATATCTGGTCTATATCTCTTAGCAGAAAAGGCTGTGAGAGGGGTCCATCTGGGAACACAGTAAAGAGAAGGAAAATCAAGGGCAGTGCCATGACAAAGGCAAAGACTATCTCATAAAAGCTCACATTAGTAGCTCCGCTGAAAAAGACATGATTTTGTGGGCTGTGTTTAGGAATGGGAGACGTGTGGGAAGGAAAAGGGGTGGGTCAAGGGAAGAGTAGATTGGAATGGGTGAGGGGAAGGTTGAAAGAGCAGAGGCAGTATTGACGTTGGAAGCCCCTGAGAGTAAGCAGTAGTAGAGTCAAGATTGGATTTGTATGAGGCTTCAACACCATATGACCCCGGGGGTTAGGTGTGATGTGCAATATTAAAGATTAAACAGGCAACCCCGAGCCTTTTCACCTCTGCTCTACCATGAAGGCAGTGAGAACAACAAAACAAAAAAAAAAACACACCCAGATGACTGTTCTGCCCTCTGATTTACGTTTGTAAAAAATACTTAATGCGCATGTGAAAATTGATCATAACTCATGCTGAAACATTTTTATACAGATGGATGCATCATACTGGTTTGCACTAAACACAGCTAATTATGTATTATCTATATGCACTGTACTGAGGGGCAGAGAATCCCAGTAATAAACAAGTGCAATGCTCATGGTGACAGCTTCTCCCATGCCTTATTCTTTCCTCAGCCCCTTAAAAGACTGGCTTGAAGTTTGCAGTGGGTTGTTTAATACCTTAGTTAGAATCTGTAGGTGATCTACAGCAGATTTACTTTGTATAGTGTTAGGTTGTTTATATGCAGATTAACATAAACTGTAATTCTGCCTGGTGCAGCAGTGATGGTAATTTCCAATAAAACAAGTTAATCTATGACCCTGTTAGCAAATGATTAACAATGGTTATTCTTTCGATGGCGAGTCTTTCCTTGAGATCATGTGATGAATTTGGGGACATGAAGTAGCGTGTGTTTTGCTTGTTGCTGAGAATTTGTATTTACTTCGTTCCCTCTTTCTCTTTTCCTCACTTATACACACACACACGTACATATCTCACCACAAGACACAGAAG
Source organism: Selene dorsalis (assembly GCA_900303245.1). NCBI lineage: Eukaryota > Metazoa > Chordata > Actinopteri > Carangiformes > Carangidae > Selene > Selene dorsalis. Next base: position 8,292 of record OMNW01031118.1, on the reverse strand, counting down.
CACATGGCAACACGGCAGAGCAGCCAATCAGAAATCAGTGTGCTGCCTCCTGATAAATGAGAGTGTGGCTGCGGCGCATGGGTGAGCAGAGTTGCTAAGCAGTGATGAATAGTGACTGCTGTGCTTCCTTGAGCCAATTAGCCACCAGAGGCCCTCAGGTGCTCCCCTGTACACGCCTCTGCCTTACAGAGCAAAGTGATGTCACTGATTGAATAATTAGTGCAGCGGTTGGTCCATCATTTCTGGGAAAGAGAGACGTTCAGCTTTTTGGTCAAATGACCACAGGGGGCCAGTTACTGTTAGAATTGCATGTGTTTTGATTGGGAGCGAGCATGGAACGGGGAAAATTACATGTGAAAGTAAAGCAAACCAGCACTCGATAACACACAAAGTTAGTTTTTTTTTTAACATGTTAGTTAACAAAAAAAAGTCAAGCAGAACAGTGTGTTAATGAGAGCTGGCACGGAAATAATTAAGTCATTTGTTTCTTTTACCTTCCTTCTTCAGCCATTTGACTATGCTCCCCTCCTCCATGGTGGGGGAAAGAGCAGGCATTTGCACTTTGACTGCGCTGACACCTAGAGGATAGAGTGAAAATAACATGATTTACACTAAAGCAACAGCAGTGTCAATGGTCATCATGCTAAAAGTAAAGGAAAAATATTTCTAAAATTATCATTTTCAGAATCATTGTACAGCCATGTCTTTCAGCCTCAACTTGGCTATGTGAATGTCAAAGTAAATCATGTAACAGGCCCAGCAGAAGCAGTGTTTGCCTGCTATTTGGCCTCAGGGGATTCAAGCTGGAAGAGACACTGCCTCTATGACAGAGGAATGCTGGCAGGTCACTTATGTAATTGTAATTCTGGCTGACACAGCACCAGAGGCTGCAGAGAAAGTCCTACTGTTGCAGGGGATTCAAGCTACCGTCAAAGACCCCTAGTGTCACCAGCTGTAGCCTCTCAGGAGGCCAGAGGTCAACTGGCTCACATGCACTGTGTTGGACACTGGATCTTCAGGCTGCTGGAGGAAAGCACAAATCCAAGCTGCTGCAGCATCACTGTTTTACTACAACTAGCCTGAGGGAGGTGCAGCAGATGAAAAGGCAGCGTGGATAAAATCCCCAATATCACATATTCTGTACGCTAAGCTGACTACACAGACATAACGTTTAGGATTTATAAAAAGAGAAGGTGATATATATGCAATATGTAGTTGGAAAGGGCAAATGTCTTAAAAATATGGTGCTGCTTGTGCCGGAAAATATTTCTCAAATATCCATCATAAAATCTAAATGAAATCATTAGAAAAAATGTAAAACAAAAAAAGAAGTGTACTGTTCTGTACCATGAATCAAGCATAAAAAATCCTGACATGTGGTTTTGTAAACCCAGTTGTATTTCTCCATGACTAAATGTAATGAAATCTATGATAAAGAAAAATAAAATAAAAACACAAAATCACCAAACACCAAAGTAGATATAGCTATAACAAATGCTGTAGGCTTTGCTGCCTGTGCCTCACGCTAGTAAATACACGTTTCCTATAGGAGCTGTGTGGTGTCTGGTTGTGTTGTACGATGCTGCTATCTGCTGGATATCTGGCTATATTGCAACACTTCAGAGTGAATGGGCCGGTTTATTCGTTCAGTCCCTATTTCTTCTTCTTTTTCACATTTTTCAAGATCTGATCATTGAAAATGTTCAGTGTGTTCTGTGAACTTGACAAATGTTTAACAAACATTTATGGATCTATTCATCTGACAGTCACTATGGTGCCATTAGGCCTTTCGGTAAGTCACCATATACAACATAGGAGCCCTGATACTGGCTCACCTGCATGGAATGCAGCCATCATTAATACTGCAAGCACTGGACCTCATCACTTTTTTTCCCCACCAAAGACATATTTATCTGCCACAGTGAGAAGACAGCAGTAACAGAATTAATGATGGCTGGATTCTTTATAACTGCTTTCATTTTACAGGCTCACTGGGGCCCTCAGAAAGATCGGAGCCAGTGTTAACATTATTAGAAACACCTGCAGCTTTCTTCCAACTAGAGACAACCAGAATGTGTCCTGTGGAATCTCCCTTCTAGTTTCTGCATTGTGCAAATAATTCAGTTCTGACTTTCCTATAGGGCAACCTCTGATTCAAACATTATGAATGCAGATACTTTCATATAGGTGCACTGCATGATACAACGTCATAGATGACATTTAGTCAGGCTTGGAGGCAGATATAAAAAATACTGCGGAGGCCTGGCTGATTCTGAATTGTGTTAAGATGGCGAAAGCTTAATAATAGCTTTAATGACAGATTGCTCGCGTGTTTCATTACGAACAGTGACTTAACTTGGCTCTGCGGGGAAGACATCTGTTGCTAGACATGACGCTAGTGCAATATGGAAAAACACGAATGCAGTTTCTTATTTTAAGCACGATGCAGGATGACATAAGTTTACGTGTCAGCAAAGAATATGATAGAAGGGTTACACTGCAAATCAGTAAAAAGTTGTTGTAAAGAATGACCACATGTAACCTTTGACGAAACATTTCCATCCTGCTCGGAGTGGTCTCTTTTAGGATTAAGGGGTCAATAAGTGATTCGATCAGTATGAAAATAATATGACTCATCTGCTACTGCCTTTACATTCACCAGATCTCTACCCAACTGAATTCATAAGGGAGACATATGCTGCGTTCAAGACAACTGGGGAGTAACCGAGAAGTCGGAATTCAAACTCAGATATTTCCGACTTCCGACACAGGACAACAACATTGTAATCAGCCGTTAATCGTAACCGAGGCAAAAAGTTTAATCAATCGTAATTTAGATTTTTCCCATAATCGCCCAGCCTCAACTCCGAGCTCGTTTTTTTCCCCGAGTTGTCTTGAACGTAGCATAAGGACTGACATGACCGCACTCTCCATTAACATCGTCATAACAGTAAACGAGAAGAACGGTGTTCATCTCTTTGACAGTCTTGAATAAATGCCGGTGGGGACGAAAGTTGTTCTGGCAGTACCTAGTAACCCTACACAAACATACTTCATGTTGGTTTTCCCTAATGTGTCACTCGTTTTTCAAGTTGGAGCTGTGGGGTAACTGTCTCACTCTCTGTGGTGATAAAGCACCACATGGATCAAACCCTCTTGGGCTCCCAGGCTGACAGATCAGAGACAGGGAGCAGGCTGGATAACACTGTTTCTGTATCTGTTCTGTGCGTTATTCCAGAGGCTGCCCCTTCATCTAGTTTAGCTAAGTCACTTACCGTCTACTAAATAAGATCCTAACCCTAACCCAGCTGAAACAATTTGCTGCTCTTTACTAACACGTTACGTCCATTTTCATTTAACAACACTATTATTATCTATTACGTTATGAGAAAATATCATTAAGTGACCGAATTGCACGATGAACCAAAATAGAAGATGATGCTAGCTAATGTCAGCGTAGCAATGGACAAATGCACTCACCGAGATACCATGGTGACTGAAAAAAGTGTTTGACTTGCTCCTGCCACGGGTTAGTTGTCCGCAAACATTTATTAAAATTAGACAATCTGAGGCTGAATAAAATTCCTTGACGACCCAGACGCAAGGAGGCCGCCATGTTGTCGTCCTCACCTCCGTAGAGCCCCTGCCCGAGCTGATGCCTGACGATAAATCAACAGGAACGGAGGGAGGAGAGTGTCGTGTAAAAATAAATAAATAAATAAATGAAATAATGGCGATGCTGGGATTACTTTCAACTCCGGGAAATATCAACACAGACGCGGTACGTTTTTTTAAATGTTCATATCGCAGATAGGATGTAGTGTTAGTTTTAGAGATACGAAGGACCAGGCTAAAAAAGAAGGAACCCTCTTGGGTCCTTCGAGGACATCTACGCCGCTCTTCTTTTGCCCTCAAATACCCCAAATCTCAGTGCTCAGTAACCTACCGCCCCCTGCTGGTACAATGGGTATATAAATGTACAAAAAACTTCCAAGAAGGGAGGGACTGTCTGTAAAACACACGGGTCAGACATCTACAGCCAGAAATGATTTATTGTTCTCTTCATTTTAGTCAGTGCCTATCAGTCACTCAGTGATACAATGTAGGCTAGCTACTCTGCATGAAGTGAAAACAGCCATGGATAATGCCATGGATAACACTGGGGAACACAAATTTTGTTGAGTTAGGTCTGACAGCTGTTTTTAACTAATTTTTGGGTCCGGAATCCAAAACTGATCTCAGTTTTTCTCTATCACGGCAAGTTTTTGGACTATAGGATCCCCGTTTTCTTAAAAAATATGAAAAATACTGTACTTAATTTTACAAATATGACATACAATGAAATATGAAAGAAACAGGCATGACTGCAATGTTTATTTAACACTATTATGTTTTTACAAAGGATATGGCTACTGTAATTGATCAGCTGGCAAGTCTTACTACAGCTAATCAGTGGAAGTTTTCTTATCTGGACGGTAAGCTGTGGAGAAAAAACTTGACATGCTAGAAAAAAACTTGACATGCTAGAAAAAAACTGACGGCAACTTTGGAATCGGCATGCCAATTTTAGTTTTATCAGCATAAAAATCTAACTCAACAGAAAGTTTTTTTTCAAATTGTTCCCCAGTGTAATCTGACTTTATGTAGAAAGACTGTTTTGACTTAGTATATTTAGATATTTTTCACTCTCACCAAAACTATTAGCCCTAAGTCATTTTAAACACATCACGAGACATTTTCATGATAACATGGATAATAAGTGCATAAGTAATTCACAAATAGACCAAGCAGATATAACTGATAAAAAACTAAACACAAACCCACAGTTTGTGCAAGAACTTCACAAACATGTGGGCTGATTATGTTGCTTATGAATGTCCTAGAGAAAAAAAATAAAGGTTAGGCCAGATTACATTCTTTAATTCTTTTCTTCCCTTCTGATTATTCGATTAAAACTGGCCACTTCTTCATGCTATAATAATGTTCATGGACAGTGTCTCATAGCTATGGCAATGAAATATAATGAAGCATTTGAGCAATGGTTAAAAAAATATGTTTCCTGACTGTCAAAAGAACATATTTGTTTTAACTCAAAAATGGTAATTGTCAGAGCAGTTGATAGAACTTGAAAATACAAGTTGATATGATTTTGGAACAATATAAACATGCAAAAAACAAGACATCAACTGTTCTAGTTAAAATTTGCTATCAGTTTGGTTGTAGCCTACTTAAATAATTTACGTAACTTTCCAATATAATTCTCCAGCTCAAGAGTCACTGCAACCTAATTCGACATGTGTTATGAAAAATATCTAGGTTAAACTGTCTGAACTTGGGGGCATGAGACCATGACATTCCTTTGCAGGAAAGACACAAACTATTAACTGTCAAGCAATGTGTGCTGTAATAGTAAGAATGTTAGAGCAGCTTGTGTGGTGAAATAATTTTAAGATACTTGTGTTACGTTAACAAGAAAAAGAAAAACTGATTTCACCAAAGTGTTCTTTATGTGAAACATTAATCAGAGTACTGTTTAATTTCAAATTAAAAAGTACATGTTGGTGAAGTCAAGTATGTCTCCAGAGAAACTAAAAAGTGTGAATTATGTTGCTTATGAATGTCCTGGAGGACGTCACTACAGCACTGCAATGGCTGCACTTGGACAGTGTGTCATTTAAACTATGCAATTAAAAACTCCAAAGTTTAATTAGCTTTTTACACGTACAGTGTGGCTGACAGCCGATCCAGCTGTGATCCAGCTGAGCTATAATCATCAGAGGCTTTTGTTGCTTCAAATGACGGGTCGGAGAAGAAGATGTTTTGTCATCAGAGTCATCAGATATTGTTTATGATAATAGACAGATTATGTTTCCCTGTTAACTAATTTCACCTTCCCTTTCTCATCTTTGTCATTCACTGTCACCTTATTAATATCAACTCTAAACAATTGATGCATTTTTAAAACATTTGTGCACAATTATAAATTTACACCACTGTCACCCTGATTTCTTGGCTGACTACTTGTAATGAATGAAATCAGCCTTGTGTTAGGACCACAAAAAACCATATGAAGCTCCTCTCTAACAGAAAAACACGGACTGCATATCTTTGGGGAGAGGTGTGTCATTATCACTCAAGAACAATGTGAAGGGAAATTATGTATTACGTAATATCACCCTGAATCTTAATATGCAGCCAATCCAAATCTACTCTTATGAAAATGTATGTGAAAAGTAAACAAATCCAGTTCAGAATGCTATACATTTATTTTTTGCTTAATTGTTGCTTAGATATGTATATATATATATATATATATTCTACCTATTTGCAGTTTCAATTTTCCATAGACACTTTTTTTTTTTATCAGTTTGTTTCTCTCGTGATAGGACTTATTCATGATGTGAAAGATGTGAAAGTACTGTGTGGTGAAGTTGATTGAATTTTATTTTTGTGTTTTATCACAAAAAATGAGTGAGAGTTTGCCAGACGTGTGGGAAAAAAAACCACACACACACACACACACACACACAAAGACAACAGTGCCTACACGCTTGTATTTAAAGAGCATATATGACAGCATGGAAATCCAAACATGACATCTCACAGTGTGTTCCAACAAGGACATTATTAGGTGAGTTAATGGTCATGGGGTACGTGGGGAAACTAATATTAATAGAAAGCATAAACATCTGAGCAGGAAATTGGCTTCAGGAGAGGCATGACAAAACATCCTTCCATTGTCATGAACGCTTCCTCATATTTTGGCCTAATTAAAAAAAAGCTGTTTACATTAGTACTTTGACACCTGGGTTTGCTTATACTTCATAAATGCAGAACAAGTTGTACGATTCCCAGTTTTTAACTCTTATCAGTGCAATTAAACTTTGGTAATCTTGTTAGTTTTACCTTAGTGCCTTCCCACCACTTTTCCATACAGATACATATATGAAAATGTATACACACACATTCACATGCAGATGATTCATCAAGCAACTTGGAGACAAGGACACTTTCACACGTTGACAAGTAGAACTGGTTCCAAACCACAGACTTTCTGATTAGTGGACAAACTGCTCTGCCCTGAGCCATGGCTGCACACATTACTTTTTCTTTGTCTTGTTTTCTAAATGGGCAGTAAACTGCAACACAGAACACCCCACCAAAAGCAAAACTGCATCCCTGACACAGTTTTAATCTGTCCAGCTCACAGTTTGGAATGAATGCCTCATAATTCCATTTGAGTGTGAAGAGAAAATGATAAGGCAAACTGATAAGCCTGGCCTGTATATCTGCTGAGAGAACACAATAGGGCCACTGAGCAGTCATGGGATAGGCACAAAATCTCAGCTGGCTGTCTTTATGCCCATGCTTAGGCTATCTTTCATCACTTCCCTGTTCTTCCTCTTTCATCTATCTGATTGAATTAATGTTTTCCCTTTTAAATAATAAAATAGCCCTCGCGTGGCTCATTCAAATCTGAAAACAATTTACTGACAATAAGAGATAAAGGCACTTGTGGACTGATACTGCATATTGTTTCTGGCAAAACAGAGGCAACCATTGTCTCATCTAGCCTAGTGTGACACACAGAACAGGTGGCCTTTTTTTTTCATCTACCCAGACACCACTCACCATGAAAAGTGAGACACATGGAATTGGACTAAATATTTCTTCTGAGGTGCACAGGTTTTTTTCCGCCCTCCTTCACAGATCTATTATAACCAGTTTGGGTGCATGTTTGCTGACGTGCCATCAATGCCTGCTGCCAGTGCCCTAAAACTAAATGTTGTAAATAGGCCTACCAGTCATGCTGGTTTAACGGTACTTAATCTTCTCATAATTACAGGTAAGTTGTAGAATCATTAAGGTCTGAGACATCACACACCTTGTACCATAAAGTGTGTGCATGTTACAGTGTCATTGATTTCAATCAAATGTCAGTGGCTGACATGGAAGCTTGCACACTGCGGGCATGTAAAGTTTGCATTCATAAGGCAGTGGCTGGGTAGGAAAATCAAGCACCTGTCTCTCTGAGCCACCAAGGCCAGATCAGTCTAGATGATTTGCCTAACTGTTCACTTATCTTCAGTCAGTTACATCAAACATGCTCCCATATTGCAGCTCACAGCAGCATTCACACTATAAAAAAATAAAGGTTAGGCCAGATTATATTCTTTAATTCTTTTCTTCCCTTCTGATTATTCGATTGAAACTGGCCACTTCTTCATGCTATAATAATGTTCATGGACAGTTTCTCATAGCTATGGCAATGAAATATAATGAAGCATTTGA
>OMNW01031117.1:0-12010 GCA_900303245.1 Selene dorsalis | reverse complement strand
GGGCGACGCTCCTGTGGTGAGAGAGCAACAATGAGAGTCTGCCAGTGAACTGACGAGCTGCTTCCAACTGTTACTGTTTGTTTGTTATAGACACTCAAACTTCAGAGGCTTTCACCAACAGGCTGTGTGTATCTGTCAGTGTGTGTGTGTGTGTATCTGTGTGTGTTTGTGTGTGTGTGTGTGTGTGTGTGTGTGTGTGTGTGTGTGTGACAGCTCAGGTACAGTACAGTTACACAGAGGTATCATCATCAGACTGAGTGGTTTGTTGCGACACTGCAGAGGAGACGAGACAGATTCAGGACGTTTCCTTTGAGTTCTGGTACCAAACCACGAGAAGCTGCTTCACACACAAAAAGCCCCAGAGCCGGAGAGAGAGCTGGACTCTGGGCGGGGCCCTTTCAGACGAGGGGGGGGTCGTTCTGGCATCACACTCTGAGACGGGACGTTTCAAATCGATCTTTTAGCCAATCAGGACTCAGTCAGTCAGGAAATGGATCACAGTGCAGACGGATGCATCGAGGGGCCCCCGGGGGGGGGGCCCGTTCACACTCAGGTTTCCTCTTCATCATCAAAGCTCGTGAGAACTATAAAGTCCAGGCAGCGACCGGACAACTGACGGGTCATGTGCCGCGCCTTCAACATGGCCGACTGGTCACTGGCATGACAGGTGTAACAGGTGTAACACACACAGAGCGACACGCTACGAGCCGTGAAGTGTACTGAGAGGAGGAGGAGAGGAAACACGCCGCTGCTTTACCTCCCACAACAATCAGCTGCTACACGTTCACACACACACACACACACACACACACACACACACACACACACACACACACACACTGTCGCTGTGTGGTCGTTCAGATCAGTGTTTATGTTTCCTAACTTCAGCTCATGAGACTATTGATGTCAACAGGAAGTAAGAGTTGTGATTGAAACTAGCAGAGTGAGTCCACTGTGGACAGCTGCTGGTGGACGTCATGAAATCCTCAGGAAGAGGAAGTCACGCTGAAGCTACACACGTGTGCATCATGTGGTGTGTTCAGGTGACTCAGGTACGACTGAACTACAAGGAGCAGCAGGTTGGTACCAGTGTTTTCAGCTCATCTCTTCACCCCTGTTTTATAATGCTGATGTACTGATAAACATGTTCGATAGATGATTATCAGAGTTCACTGTAGTGATCAGGCCATAGATCTGGAACAGGTAGATGTAGATGCTTCAGGTGAATGCTTCAGGTAAATCCCAGGATATTTCGTACACTGTAGCCGTGAGACAAATTCAGTCCTTCTAAGTTTGAATATTTCCATATTTGCATCCAACTGAAATACATCACGTTCACACCAAACACACAGAAGCTGATCAGAGTTCAGCAAACTGCTCCGAGCGCTGGATTAAAACACAACACGTCTGAGAGAGATTTTCTTTTTTGTACCATGACCCCACCCCGACAGAAGAAGAACCCGAGTGCTGCTGGAAGTGAACATGAGTCTGATGGTCAGAGGAAAGAGGGACGTAGCAATGATGACTTCATGCTGCCAACGTTAGCCACGTTCATAGTTTCCTGCAGAACTCTTAATATTTTTCTCACTTTAAGACAAATTCTGATTTCTACAGTAAATGTTATGTTGATTAGTGGGGAATCAGTTGCCAGGAAGGTTTTTACTCATGAGAAAAAGAAGTGGCTTCAGGTGCAAAGGCCATCGTTTCTAAGGTGAAGGAACCAAACCAGAAATATTTTCTCCATCATCCATGACCAGTTATTATTATTATGATACAGTTACAGAGGAAAGACGTCATGATATCTGGGCTTAGTGTCCGACTCAAACCCTTTTCTGTTCACACACATCTGATTCTTCATTACAGAGCTGAAAATAAAAAGCGTTTGCAGTGGACGCCGTGCGTCAGGATTCAGACCTGTGATGTCACGTCTGCGTTTTTAAAACCGCCTTGAACCAGTGACTCAGACGTCCAGTCAGCTATTTTCATGCACACATACAGAAGAAGCAAAAGTACTACAACCACACACACACACACATACACACACTGCACAGGCTATGATGCTTTGCTACACCCACACACAGAGAGGTTGAAGAACAGATCTGCACTGTGATGCCATTGTTTTTTCGAAGTGTGATGCCAGAAGCCCTGTGGACGTCGCTCTGAGCAGCAACGTGGGGAAGAAGAGTGACGTTACAGGAGGAGAACTATGCATCTTGTATTATTAAACATGGATGGGACACTTACCTTGCGTGTTCGGCTGATCTGTGTAAGCATACCTCTGGATGCAGAGCAAACAAGTCCAGGCTTTACTGTCCACTGACTGCTGCAGAACTACTCATCGTCATTGTAACCCAACTGCAGAGAGGAGCCTGTACTGTGGACTGGGCAGCCTGTCTCTCACAAGCTGGCTGACAGCAGCTAACATAACTCACGTCTTCCCAAAACACATGAAACACACGCACACACACACACAAAAACACACAACATGCCATCATCCTCTCTTCAGTCTTAAGGTGCATCGGGACTTCCTGCCTCAGGTAGGTCGGCGAGTCAAGGCTGTGCAGGTGAACCAAAGGTTTCAACTCGTGAATCCTGATATGGACGGTTTAGACCTCTGAACAACTGTTGACTATGAAACCTTTTTAAAAAATATCAAAGTCAGAGCTTTGGCTTCACTTTTTGTTTTCTCCAATGAAACAAAGTCAGAATGTGTTGGTAACAAGTTACTTCCTTGTTTCAGATGTTTATCGTTGGGTACAAGAGCTTTGGTTTCACTGTTTAATCCAATGTGTCGACAACAGGAGACAAAGAGTGAAGATCTCTAATTTTACTTCAATCACAAATGTGTTGGAAAAAAGATCTGTATCTTAAAAACAGTGACTGTGGAGTCTGTTAAAGGTCGAGGGGGGAGTCGTAGTGAGTGAATCTCTCTTAATGATTGGCTGACTGTGAACTCTGTCCCTGCAGCCCTGGCTCTGTAAACAGGATGTAAAACACAGTGGCTCGGACCAACAGCTCCAGGGAATCAGCAACAGAGGGCGACAAATGGAAGAAGAGAAGAGGGGAGATGGGGAAGAGATGGTATCTGCACATGCTTACGAATAAATAAATAAATAAATAAAGTTCCAATTGAATGATTACCAGGGGGAGGAGAAGGAGGGGACTATCTCTCTATAGCTGCCAGACAGCAGAGATTTGAAATGGACTGCAGACGAGAGACGGGTGGCGATGTGAAGGCGAGGAACATGCAGGAACATCTGCTGCAGGGGATACTTATCACTGAGTCAAGATGGAGGGCCCAGGACTCAAAGAGGAGGAGGAGCTAAGAAGAACCAAAATTGAAAAGGAAAGAGCTATGATCAGGCAAAAAGGGGGAGGGGTCAGGTTAACATGATGGTGGCGCCCTGCACCCTGACTGACAGGCACACAGGGGATGACCAGGACAGAGACCAACCGGGCTCGGAAGAACTTAAACATAGTGGATTCTCATTGGCTGACAAAGATTTGTCCAGATGGACAGTCTGACTGCAGAGGAAACTCCTCTGAGAGGAAAGGTACTCAGACGGTTGCTCGGTTGGTTTGGGCAGCAGCAGCTGACAGTTTCACTATATTTCATACGGCCAATGAGTCGGTGCTGTTTTATCCTGTTGGTTGATGCTTTTACAGCTAAACCCCAACTGGTTAGTTAACGAGAAAGGTAGCGAGCCACCTTCTAGTTTGCAGAGAATAAGCCATTGGTACAACAACAGCTGTAGCTACAGCCATCTTTGTTGTTTGATGTGTGTCGTGGTTTTTGTCTGTACAAAGTGCAAAAAGTTTGATAAACACAAGTTTCCTAACACAGTGAGTTGTCTTGGCTGCTGGCGAGCTAACGTTAGCTTCTCTGTTAGCTTCTCTGTTAGCTTAGCTACAAACTTACGTTCCTCAGTCATCTGTTTTTCCCACCCCATTGTGTTCTGGTTGTGTATATCTGTGTCGTTTGCTTAATGTTGTTGTCTAAGGTTTATCTTTCCTCAGCCGTGAGAGGGTGTCATGAGATACTCTGGACTCCACCTTGGTGTTACTGGTTTAACACTATGGTTCTTTACATAAATCATAAAGAGTTTTTGCTCACAATCGTCCATAATGCAGTCAAAGAGTGTTGTTGCATCCCTGGTCCGAACCAATGTAATCCAACATTAAGTAGTATGTTAAGAGGTCTTAAATACAGACCAAGAACTGATGGAAACTGTCTCAGAGCTCTGGTTACTTCAGGAAGACACAACATTACTGGCTGTTTAAAAAGGCCATGATTAATACATGATGTTGAGCATCCAAAGCACGAGATTAAACAGTGCAGGATTCATTTGTTCTTTACAATGAAAACTGCTGCTGCGGAGTGATTACTGGAAATAGGTAACAGCTCTACAGGAGTCGCTTCCTCCGGCTGTTCTGACTGAAAACAGAGATGTTGAGTGACCGAGGTGTTTCTTCAGACACCAGACCAGCATCTTAAACAGCTGTCAGATTAAGGGACAGTCATCAGTGGATGTCTGAGGGAAGCTCAACTTTACAACAATAACTCAAGGTCAAACTGAGCTGCTGTTTGGACGAATTCCTGATCATGAACCTCAGTTCAATATTTACTTGTGTAAGAGGAAATGTCAAGTTGCAAGTTCACGCCACAGAGCCACGATCAATAACTGCTCATTTTCCTACAGGTCTATTTTTGATCTTCAGAGAAACAGTTCTTCAGTCTTAGATCTGCTCTGAGAGAAGAAGCCACACTGAGCGTTTCAACGTCTACATCTGATGTTACCACTGACTTTGAATTTCTTGGTTTGGAAACTTCCTTGTCATAGTCCAACACCTTTATAGAGACGGTCAAACCTGTTAAAGAAAAACAAATGGTACACAACACCAACACACAGACATAACATGACACGTTTTCAATTTCACACTTCAGTCCAATTATTAATTATTTCTTGTCCTGTTCAGACACTGTGTGGAGAAGGAAAACTGATTAAATGTCTTTTTTTTTTTAAAAGGAAAATCCTAAAATTCACCTGCCATCACTTTAAAATCCATTTTTTAAAGGTGTATATAACATCTTACTATGCACCATTCATATTTTATGAGTCGAATAACATCTATGACATCAAAAGATATGTTATTACCTTACAAGTACTGACTGTCATTTACCTTTTCCCACTCGCTTTCCATTTGCATTTCCATTTAAATTCATATATAATCGATGTGGAAAAAAACATTCCTTTAGGAATAAAGCTTTCAACTCTAAATGTCCAAATGTGACTTCCCTATTTAAAGGAATAATAAAAGAATATATATAAAAATATCATTAAAAAAATAGATTTACATTAATAGAGGCAGATTTTATAATCTGAAGACTATAATAAACCTCAAGGCTGATCATGGCCAAGGTTACTGAATATCCACGAACAGTTTCAGCTGGAGATCTGAAATATAACGACTACACTGGCACTTTGTCTACAAACAAAACAGGAAGCAGAAAGAAACTTTTTCAAATGAGGCTGAGTCTGAGTCCGAGAGGGTCTGAGAACGTAATGACTTAACTCTCAAATCACTAAAAAATGATGTTATCAGAAACACAAAAGTGTTAGAAAAGACTTCCACATCATTCGATAAAAGATGTAAATACTCACGTTTGAGCCTCAAGAGCAGAATAAAAAACTCTGAACCTGAACCTGGATCAAAGATTAAGGGGAATCTGATATCACCAAAATCCAAGTTGTAAACGGTAAATCTAACATGTTCTGGTGTTATAAACAACCAGTGCGATTGTTAAATCTCTAAAGTAGTTTGTTTCCGATACACATGGCCAAATAAATCTGCGTTGAGCCTGTACAACAAGAGTCAGAAAGCATTGAAAAGATGGCCTCCATGCAACAAACAAAGTTCCTTTGTGCACAGTGGCAGCTGAATCGTGCCGACTCACACATTGTTCAGATTATTTGGCTCAAGTATTCACGAGTCCACGCTACACAGCCACAAATCCCTCCACAGTCCACAATCTTTAAAGCTGGTTAAACCTGTTAAAGAAAAAAATGTACAGAACACAAACACACGTAACAGTTCAGGTGTAAAACTCCCATCATACCCAACAGTATTAGCACCTGCTCTGTGTTCAAGTCCTCACAGGTGCTGCAGGCAGAGATCTCACATGCTAAAAGAACAACCAAGATTCACTTATCATAAACAAGTCAAAATTCATAAATATCATTGTAGTTATAGTGTAGTATTATTATTTGCACCAGAAAAGCACTGCAAATAAATTTAGAAGAAGTTGTTGATGTCTTTGAGCTGATACAGGAGTCATCCTGCTCAAATATGTACACGTCCAATGCTGTCAATCACTGGACTGTTGACGATGCAAGTGACTCCAAAGTTAAAGCAGAAAGCCACTCAGTGTTCATACTGATGTTATGAGATAAAGATAGTATGAGGAAAAAAGAAGCTAAGAAGAAGAATACCAGTAATGTAACTACTGACAAAATGGCAGAGTCACGTTCTGCAGACTTTGCCTCTCAGGATGTTTTTTAACAGACGTGCAGATCATTGTTAATAATGAAGGTAATGAAATGTGCTTCGTCTCATACTTACACCGACTGTTTCACTCCAACTCTTCTATAAATAATACACACAACTATGAAGCCTGCTGGCTAAAGCAAGTCATTGAACAGAGGTGGATTTCCATTTGATGCCAAAGTGAGGCTGTAATACCTGAACAGGCAGTGACATAGTGACTGTGGGAGGGGCCAGAGTGGGCCGCAGGGTGGATTTCAACTGCAAGATGATATAAACGAGGAGGGTTTAACTTCTTCCTGCTGCAGAGTTTGATACTAGAAGATCGTTTCCACGTTCATCTGCTGAAGAGGCACGTTTCTGATCAGAGTTTTCCCAACGCCGGTTTGGAAACCGATGGAAGCCCCGAAACACGAATCCAGAGGACGGGCGACAAAACAGAGCTTTCAGAGCAACAGGAGACATCTTGTGTCTTTGTATTTAACTCATGTTGAAGCTTGTGACCGACTTTAAAGGCTGTGATGGCCTGGTCAGAAGGTCAGCAACTACTGAGCTACTCAGACTCTGAAACTATTTATGTTACATCTCACTACCTGTAATATTTCCAGAGATGGCATTAGTACTACATGGAGACATGGTGTATTCAATAAGTCGAAGCAGAAATGGAAAACTCAAAAGGAAACACCGAGGTCTCCAGCTCCGAGGTCGTTTATGACCAACAGTAACTACTGTTTTCATCACTGAGGCTGGACCATGACTCAATCAAATGTGAGATGTCACAATATTAACAGAGTGAAGCCTCATCCATGCAGTTTCACTGGCTTTTAATTCTAAAAGCACATTATCAACAGCAGGAGTCAGTCAGTCATCAGTATAAATTATCAGAAGCTCTGGAAGAAGGACCTGGGCCTTTAAGCGCTGCTTAAACAGGTTGAGGATTTTTTTTATTATTATTTTTTTTTAAAACCACACTGAATATTTTTGCTGATTTTTTGCATGTTACACAAGTGTCTATAAAAAGTGGTAGTAAAGTAAAAAGAAGGTGTACAGGAGCTGATGTCTGACTTACAAGTCGACTTTTCATTCACAGACAGAAAAACTGTGAAACATTGGTTTCAGTTTCTGATGGTGATCGTGCTCTCGAACCTGAGCACGACACACAAATACACAAGTCCAGCACTAGAGGTAAATGGTGAAACTAGATCCAGACATGACTTTGTACCAGTTCCTTCAGCAAGGACACAATCTAAGTTCCTCTATAGGCCACAACTACAGTAATGACTATGTTTACATGCAGCTTATGAAGGATGATCTGTCACACTGGACATCCAACATCTACAATCAGCTCAGGGAAGGATGATGGTCGTCTTAGTAACCACGGCTACAATCATGGTTTCAATACAGGAGCTGCATCTTACACCAAAAACGATAATAGTGAGTTTAAACTCTTCATCAAAAGAAATACAAAGATCGGGCTGAGCCATCAGTGGCCTGATACCAGTGACTGATCATTTTATAAAACCGATTAAATCATTTTAAATAATCTAAAAACAAAATCCAGCCTGTGACACGACGTGTGAACACGTAACAGACTGAGCTGTGATCCTTCCACATACTGGACTGCATGTAAACGTAGTCAATAAACATGCACACAAGACACACTAACGTGAACTGTGTGCGTCAGTGACCGGCTGAGTATGTGATACAAGTACAATATGTTTCCATGGAGACCAATGTCTGTCCACTTGACAACCTACACACACACACACACACACACACACACACACACACACACACACACACACACACACACACACACACACATACACACATGTTATTTTGGAAACGTATGCACAATATAAGTACACTGAATCGTGAATAAGTTATGAAGTTGATAACTTCTATCTCCCTGCCAGCAAGAATATCAGTGTGCAAGAATGTGCATGGCCAAATGCTCATATGCCTGCCAAATCCAGCTAATGAGCTAACCCACACACAATACAGTTTTTCTGAATTGCTTAAACACTAATTCCTGTTGTGTGAATCAGTTGCTCAGTTGTCTAAACTCATTCACTGAATCACACATACTTTTGATAAAACCATAAACTATCTTCACCCAGTGAAACACTATTTGCAGATCTCAGTCATTCCTTTTGCAAAACTCTAAACACATTCTTATGCAATAAAACACAGTTATGACTGTGATGGACTTGTGATTCATAATGATAACAACAAGTAGTAAAACATAAAGAAAAATAAACCACATTTGTCTTCCATCCATGTTGATTGTTTCATTTTCACTTTCACACACAGGACCACCTATGGCTGGAAGTCACACAGTTTCCCTGAAATCACATGACCACCGCCTCAAGTTCATTATCATATATGGCATGATGGTCTGTCTGTAGATAAATGAGTTTACTTTGAGACACGTGTGAAGTGTTTTGTTGGCGAGAAACCGTTTTGGGGATGAGATGAACTGTTTAGCTGAGATGCATGTTGGAAATGCAGAATGTGTTAAGAATTTTGAAAATGTGACTTTCAACCGATGCTTGTTACCAATTGAAAAATGCTGTAAATCATTATTTTCCGCCGTACCTGTTCTTGTTTGCTGTCTGCTCTCTTGTGTCCTGTCACACCAAAACCTGACAGTTTTCAGTCACGCTACAATATTCCATACAAATGTTGTGTTTCTTGCCCTTTGACCTCTTTCCCCTGCTGCAACAAGTCGATTATGGAGGTTGTCTAAGAAATAAATGAGCCTCTCTGTACTCTAGGATCTAATGAGAGGTTTGTGCAAAAGCAAAGCATCATGGGCTAAACACATTGCATTCATTGCATACATTCTCTGACCTGGGGAATCCACACTGACCTGCGGCCCATGATGTTTCTTCCTCTGCCAGGTCTTCAGCTGAAAACTGCACTTAGCTGTGTTTGGAATTATTATTTTTATTTCATTTAATTATCAATATTTTGATATTATTTTCTAAACATTTCAATGTGGCTGCAGCAGAAATGCATGTTTTTGTCCATCATTCTGTTTTAATTGTGTTTTTAATTGTTTTGAATGAAGTGTGTTAGCATTTGAAAAATGTGCTGCAAAAGTTTAGTGTTTTGCAGGTGGTGGACTGGTACCTGAGAAAAAAGTTTGTGCATTTTGCTACCGGTGGACACTGAATGCATTTTGTGTTAAAGCAATGAAATGGCTCACACTTCTCAGGTTGAGTTGAGTGCGTAAAAATCTGGCGTTTCTTAGACTCTTCCTCACAGACACAATCTAATTAGACCACATCTTGTTTTACCCACAATCCTCATTGCACTGGCCAATCATTCCCAGGAGTTAACACAGCTAACGATTTATTCATTTATTATTTATTCACACCAATAGAAGTTAGTTTATACAGAAAGGATAGAACAATAGACTGAAATGCTGGTGGCTGACATTACAGAGCCCTCATGTTTGGCTTGGACTTGGTCCTAAAAGTCGGTGGGAAACCCAGATTTTGTGTCAATTTCATAAAATCAAATGCAGTGACATACACTTGTCCTCTGCCGACACCACATATGGGACTCAACTGAGATCTCTGCTGTAAACACTAACCCCTTAACCCTAACCAGTACTTTTAATTATCATCAAATTGAAAAATTGACAAAACATTGAAAACATATTCACAATCTATGTTACAAGTACACTGTATCGTGAATAAGTTATAAAGTTAACTTCTATCTCCCTGTCAGCAAGAATATCAGTGTGCAAGAATGTGCATGGCCAAATGCTCATATGCCTGCCAAATCCAGCAATGAGCTAACCCACACACAACAACAACAGTTGCTATAGCTATTCTGGATACCGTTGGTTGTTTCACTTTCATGCACAGCACCACCTATGGCTGGAAATCACACAGTTTCCCTGAAACCACATGACCACCACATGAATATATAATGTGTCTGTATCAGCCCCCTTCCCCTTCAAATCACTTGACTGGACACGCACACACACACACACACACACACACACACAGACATTCAATCCCCAAGTTTCTCCAGTGGGCTGCACACTCTTAGACAGCTCCTCCCACTGACTTTAAAATCAATGTTCTCTGTAACTTTGAAACATCAGAACTGAGAGAGAAGCACAGAGGATCCCTAAATAGGTAGGTTTACAGACAGATTGTATTGTATTTTATTATTGTGTTATTGTGAATACAAGGTCAGTGTATCTACACTAAGATTTAACATTGCATGACTGGGTGACTTCATTTCAGTCATTCTTTTTATATTGCAGTCAATCAGTTGTCAAATTGTCAAGCTTTTGTGTTTTAGTTGAGGGGTACTGCTCATGGAGATGTGTCAGATGTCTATATTTTATCATTTTCCTCTTGTATAAGTTAACCAAAATATTTGTTTTTATTTTGCAGAAATCAAGTACTCAGCTGTCACATTTAGGTACTCATGGATTGGACTGTTGGTCATAGGGGTCTATTAGGATGGTCTCTCTGTACTCACAGGTCTGCAGGGCAGCATGTGGAGTTGAGGCGTCTGGCCCAGGCTCTGACTGTACCACTGAAGAGTGGACTCTCTTCCTTCAACACTGTCTCAGAGATCCTCCTCAGTATTAAAGCAGACATGGTCCTTCCTGGATGCCAGACCTTTGATGATGTCAGACGACAGATAATGAATATGAAGCTGAAGATGGAAGAGTCAGAGCACAGAGCCAAAGCAGAGCTACAACAAGTGGATCGGGCAACTGAGACTCTCACTGCAGAGCAGAGTCAGTTAGCACAGCAGAAAAGTCAGAAAACTTATGAGTTAAATAATTTGAATACAAAACTGTCATCACTGCAGTCCACTCTAAGCAGTTACAAAGACGCTCTAGAGACAGAGAGAAGAAACCTCAGGTCAGCAGAAAACACCCTGAGTGACATGAGAGCGAAGAGAGATGAGGCAGAGATGGTACGAAATGCAGGGATTGGTATCATGGTTATCCCAATTTTCGGTTGGATTGCTGGTAAGTAAATGCAGCAGGTTTTTCGTATACTGGTTATTTTAAACACAATAGTGATACATGTATCACCCTACATTTATTATTTAATTTCAGGGGGAATTATGGTTGGTGTTGGTCAAGTGGACATGGACCGGGCCTCTGATGCTGTGGACACAGCTCGTCGAGAGGTAGAAAACAGTGAATCTCAGGTGAACAAATATTCTAACCAAGTGCAGCACTACAATTCGTTGATCAGTCAAGCTCAGTGTGACATCACAGCAGCCGACAATAAGATTCGAGAGACAGAAGTCAAACTTCGTGACATGTCTGAGAAGCGTAGGGTTGTTGCTGATATTCAGGATAAAATGAGACGAGCGGTCACTCAGCTGGGGCTGCTGAGTGGGGTGGGGAGTGTGGCCGAGCTGCAGACCCGACGTCTGATCCTGCTGGAGCCTGTGATGAATGTGTTGGAGGAGATGACGA
>OMNW01031116.1:0-10638 GCA_900303245.1 Selene dorsalis | reverse complement strand
AAGAGAAGAGAAGAGAAGAGAAGAGAAGAGAAGAGAAGAGAAGAGAAGAGAAGAGAAGAGAAGAGAAGAGAAGAGAAGAGAAGAGAAGAAGAGAGTGAGACACTAATCAAATATAGATGCTTTGCGTCTCCATAGGATTGTCCTTTGGCATCTATTAGAATTTCATTGTCCTTCAGACCCCAACACCTATCTCCACTCTATTTATACACACAGCCCTGCACAACTTCTCTCTCTATCTGTGAACTATACCACTGACGTTCAGTTGTTTTCACTCTCCCTTGTTTTCCAGTTTCCAATGTTTGTGCTAAATGTGAAGAAATTCTCTGAAGGTGTTACTGAGATATCACGTTCATGAGGATGATGGATGGATGGATGGATGTGAATATGGACAGTCTGCAAACATAATGCCTCCGACCACAGCTATCAGGAGACTCGCTTTCTACAACCAGAGACCATTAAGCCAATTTTGCCCATGTTTGGATGACATTTGTGAAGTTTCACCCTGAACCTAGATTGACTTCCTCCATTTGACTTCTTTTGTTTCCTTACAAAAGAGCCACCAATACCAAAACAGATTTTTTATACATTTTATACAAATAAATCAATAAATCAACAATTACAGTCAATTACAGTCAACGGCATATGCGCATGGGAGGAATGTGAATTTCTCCTTTGGTTCACATGATTATGTTCTGCAGCTGGTTGATTAGCACCTCATCCAGCTGCTTTTTAAAAGGTCTTAATTATAACACTAGTATTTCAGTCTGTTATTTAACTGTACCGTCACACACTGATCTTATTTTGTCCATGGGCTGTGAACAAGCAGCAGGATGTAATACAGCGACAGAGTTGTAAAGACAGCAGACAAAAGTAAAAAAAAAAAAAGAGTGAGTGTTCCTCTCCCTTTTTTGAATGTGGGGCACAAAAAGCCTAGAGGAGAAGAGCTAAGTAAATGTCAGCTACGCCTCTCTTTCTCTCTCTCTCTCTCTCTCTCTCTCACACACACACACACACACACACACACCCCTACCTATCTCAATCACACACCCTCCCAATTGCTGATGCACTCCGGGGCCTATAATCTCCCACTGCGCCCACACACAGATCACACATACACACAAACACTTGGCAAGTGTTCTTATTTGTATTCCTGCGATCTGGAGCCTGCATTCTCTGGCAGACACTGATATATCAATTGCATGAATATTCATACACTCATCAGGGTGGCAAGCTTCACCCCTTCTCTTCTTCCAACACACACGCACAGTGTGTGTGTGTGTGGTAATGCATTCCTAAACAATGCTATCCACGTGCACATATAGTATGTGAGCACTGAACTGCTGAGAGCTACCACAGCGGGGTCTTTCATCACACGCTAATGAACCATGTCGGTGTGCGTCTGTCACACACACCTAAGAAAAAGTGCTTCTCCATCTCTTTCATGCTGTGATTGAAGCCACTTATCAATCATTTCCTGGTTGATTAATTGGTGCAGCGGATCTCCTGGTAGATTCATCACATCTGTCTGAAAGTATTTTTATGTTTTGGCAGCTTCAGTGGAGGGGCTGAAACCTGTGAATGTGCACAAACATACACTAACATTGCATAAAGGGGGTGCTCAATTGTCGAGTGGTTGAGAGCACGTCCTATGTTGCAGCGATCGCCGGATCGATTCCCAACTGTGCTGAGCTGTACTGCATGTCATTCCCCCAGTCTCTCTCCCCACTTTCCTGTCTCTGTGCACTATCCTGTCAATTTAAGAAAAAAATATCTTAAAAAAACATTGCATGAGGAGTATCAAGTCAGATGATACATTAGCTAGAATCCTGTCTCATCTAAAAAAGGCTTTACAAAATCAGTAAATAATTTAGAGGACTATGTCCGAAAATACGTTTTACCTCGAAAGTTCACCGTTATTGAACTTTCAGCTGGATGCTGATTCTGTCAACTTCAGTCAAGTGAGAGTATGAATCTTCCTCACTGTTTTTTTCTGAGTAGGAAGCCATTAAGGTGCTGGTGGTGGAGAGATAATTCAAGACCTCTGTCACTGTGCATTCGTCATCTCCGCTTACCAGCTTTCTCTGCGTCATCCCCCCTCACACACACACACACACAGCTCTAGTCTAAGATATCAACTTGCATTTCTCTCCACTTCCCTCGTACAATGCACAATGCAGTACAATGCACATCAGCATAGGGATATCATATCACTCACTCTCAGTGAAACCTTGCCCTTGTTCTTTTGAGTCTCACTCTACTCAGCTTTGATTGAAGGGGCAATTATGTATGTTGCTTTCATAAAGCAGAAACTGAACTTTAAATTCTACTTTCCTTCCCTCCTCACCCCACCCCCCTTCTCTACCTCTCCTCAGGTCGATACGTTCTCTGCTCTTATCAGAGAAATGACGGCAAAATGAAAAGTGGAACAAACAGAGTTGGAGCACAAAGCTTGCACTGCTTGTTCTACAGAAGACAGAGAAAACAAAGATTTCAAGATGAAAGGAGGAAAGGTGAGATAAGAGAATTTACACTGGTATTACAAAATCTGTGATTTGAGAAGAAAGCAAACCAAGTATTCTGTTTACAGATTACCACCTCGGTTGTCTGAGTGCTTTATCACACCACAATGCCTTCACTGTGGGCTGAACAGAGAGATAGGAAGGAGCCGTTTGCATATTGAAGAAAAACACACACTGGGCTACGGTTCCTTCAACTCCTCCTTTCCCCTCCCAACTTCATTTGGACAGATATAAATGCCTTCTACCAATCCAAGAAGGCATGTAAAGTGTGAGACGACTCCCATTATGGCATAAACCTCAGCAGAGACTATATTACTTCATTAATGTTTTAATGACTTGACCCTGAATCAAATGACAAGATGGAAGCTCACATTGTACATAAATGCTGACTCCCTTCATCCTCCGCTGACCATCCACTATTTCAATGACATTGCATTTATTACCTTCTAAAACTCAGCTTCAAATGGCAAGCAAGAAAAAAAAAAGTTATTAGCCTCAGTGTAGACTACAAATTAGCCACATCGTGTACAATATGATTCATAATGTTAAAACAAGCTCACCATTGTTTGAGACAGATCTTCTGACAGCAGTTGTGTGGAAAATTGGACGGAGGAACCCCTCAAATGGCAACAAAGCTGACCAAAATTTTAAAATGATGAAAATCCATCAGACTGTCCAACAGCCAGACTGATGATGGCTCAGGCAATATAACGGCCTTCAATATCAAGGCTACAAGCTATAGCTAATCTATCAGGAATCAAGCTCAATTATAAAAATCAGTTAAGAGCAGTCTGGGCCTTTAAATCGGGTTCGATCTGTCCAGCTTAATTCATTCCCAACATGAATCAAAAGGACTACAAAATGATCCACCATATCAGATTAAATCAAAAAAAGGGGGAAAAAAATGTTGCCCTTGGCTTCGTTTTTCTTTTGCTCTCTCATTTTTTTATGAATAGATTGGTTTTGTCAGAAAATGGATAAAAATTCCAATAAGGTTCCATTAGAGTCCTATACCTTTAGTTTAGTGTTGGATATGAAAAGGAAAAATATCAAATTCATACATCCCTGTTTCTCCAGAAAAAATATTATTGCTTATCACAATGGTTGCAAAACATTTCCCTATTGATTAACCAGCTTATTGTTTCAGCTCTAAATACATCACTGATAGTAACTGAACACTTGAGTTTTGAGATACAGATTTAGTCGTCACAGTTGTTGCCATTCTGAAAGGTTCCTACTTCCACAAGGCACACTGCACAACACTCACACGAGTGCCAAGGGCTGCTTCCGCCCATCCTGAATCAACAGCTTCCTGGACTCCATTCATCCATTACTGTGTCCATCCATTCATGGTCGCTCTCATCTCCATACAGCTGGCTTACTTGGCATAACAAGTCTTTCAATTAAACAACATTGCACACATAAAAAATGAGCCAACAGTGGGCATATGGTGCAAAATAACCATTCCATATTTCACATGCACCTAATTTCCATATACACATAGAGCATGTTGAGCACCAGCAGGCGGCGGGCCTTTAATTGGGGCACCCATAAATAAGGAACAGAGCGGCACCTAGACATCTGCTGATGCATGTGTGAATAAACTTATGACTTGTCTTTTTTTTTTTTTATGTTTTTATTTCAGAAAATGAGCATTGATCACAAACTGGTGAATCCGAAGATAGTGGAAAATGTTAGAGTGCTGTAAATTAAATTTGGTGGAGAGAGCATCAAATGTAGCAAAAGTTCCATCTATGTAGAGATCAGTGAATTTACTTGAGCCTGCCCGCTACCACTGGACGAAGACAGGATCTTATTTAGCTGGAAAAAAGACATGATTATTGCAAATGGGACTATAAAGAGAGAAGTCTGTCAGATTGAAATTTTGTCTAAATTGTGACCACATTTTTAAAGTGGAGATTACAATAGGACATGAGGAGTAATGATTAGGAGAGAGGGGGAGCTTACTGCAGGTAGTGATGATGATGTACAGGCATACATTTCTGGTTGGCAACAATTAGCTAATTTTTTTCGTAGGTTTGCTGCCCAATAATAATAATAATAATAATTCTACATCCGATTGGGCAGAGCCATGTGGCTTGTCATTTTAATAACAATTGCTCCCCCACCCCCAAATGTATGTATGAATGTACGTCTCCTGCACCAACTCACAACTGTACCTTCTTTCAGCTCTCATAAGCTCTTGCTCATTTATTATTATGATTTATTAACCCCCCCCCCACTGTTTCTCACCATCACTGCCTCACCCTCAAGACAAATGTTGCATTTATCATGTTAATGACAAACTGCTTCTTCTTTTGGTCTGATTCAGGTTAGGCTAGGGGTAAAGCAAAAAGAAGCAAATCGGAAGACTGCCACAAATAGCACTTCATCAAGGCTGTCAGAAATGCAGATACACAAGGTTATTCAAAACCAATCATGCCCTCTGTCCTCTTGACCGTGCAATTGCTATGCCCAAAAATCTGACTTTCCATTAGTGATTCAAACGGGTGCTTCCTGGCGTCTCCTTCTCTCTGCATCCTCGTTCATCAGAAAGAAGATAACACAAAGCGATCAATACAATGCCTGTTTGTGTGCATGTCAATGAGCAAAACCATACTGCATTAGCTGATAAACATACAAGCATCCACAAAAAAATCAATACTCATGTACTCCATGCACTGCTGTTGCTCACATACAGCTAGTTGATGAAAATAATGTTTTTTGTGTCTGTGTGTGTGTGTGTGTGTATTCATCGCTATGTGGGGCAACAGGTCTCTACGAATCAGAAGATTGATTTGATTAGATGGACAATGGATGTGAGGAGGGATGAGGCTTTGTGTGACAAAGCTGTGAATATGCGAATGACACAAGGACTGGGAGATATGAGTATGAGCAAACTAAAGACAAGTAGCTACTTTCAAGGGGTCTCATTCGAGAAACATGAGCAGAATGAATTTGTGCGTAAACCGTGCAGATGGAAATTTACGTTCACCTGCTCCTGACTGCGTGTAGTGCTTGCGTGAATTTAAAAATGCACATAAATATTGCTCGTCACTGTTGGAAATTACACTTTTAATTCGCATTGCTCTTTGTTATGTACACAATACGCAGATGCCTTTGAAACACGTAATTTAAAAAACATTTAGAAATATTTGGAGAGAGAGTGAGAGTGTTTTAGGAATTGGACATGCACTGTCGCATCAAGGCTCCATCCAATGATGATATTAACTGGATATATGATATTAAGCGGAAAAAGTTTCATTACACGTGCAGCTGACATACGATGCAAAGTGTGCGTGGCTACATGTTGTGGCTTGGTGGCCTGGCGGGACGCACATCAGCTTTGTTCTGCACAATAGGGCAGTTGGCACTGGTTTGGAGGATGGAGCTGTGAGGCTGGTCTATCAGTAAGAACATAGCCATACAACGTCATGTGTTGCAGCCAGTGATGAGCTCTCTCCCAGCGCTCATGAATCCTGAGTAGGTTTTTAGTAGCGTGGGCTTTTATGTGCAAATCCACACACTCATTTACCAATGAGACCCAGTGTGTGAGTCATGCCAGATACAAGGACAGAGACAGTGGGAGATTTCGCATCACATCTCTGTGTGACAGCCTTGTGGGAGAGTGAGCCATCTATTCCTACACTTTTGCACAGAGGATACTGGCTGTGGCAGACAGTAACAAATGTCTCTCTGAAATAAAAATCTGACCCAGGATCACTGGGCCTTCTAATGTTAGACTTTTAACTGCACCTGAATCAATTACTGTCTGGAAGCCACACAACAAAATTCTCACTGGCTCAGCAGAACCATTGATGTTCATTTTCCTTCATTTATACCTACAACTTGCCTTTTTCACTCAGGTTGGATTCATTTGAGTGGTAAACAGGATAATGATAGATAATGAGGTGGTGATGATGACACTCTCTGCTCCATGATCGCTCAAAACTGTGACACAGCCAAGTTCCCATACAACATAATGAGGACAGGATGTGTAGCCAAAAACCAAACCCGGTGCCCATTTTCCAAAAGAATACCAAATGTTGCCCAATACAGCTCAAAACTACACTGTGGGTATTTGAGCTGGACATTTTCAGTAAGTTTTACATGGAAAGTTTCCAACAACTCTGCTTCCAGTATGTTCCAGCTAATGAATTGAATCAATGTGTCTACGCTGAGTAAGCTTGTCCATGTGGGGTATAATTTTGGATTAAAAAAAGCTTCTACTCATTTTTTGTTCACTCTCAGTTAGCAAGCTCTTGACAGCTTGTACATTTGTTGTCCTGCCTGCCTGGTGAGAGAGGGCCGCAGGCACAGTGGCAGAGCCAGCAGGCTTCAGGCCATGGATCTCCAAGGCAGCCCAGTTTCCACAGCAGGTGCAGTGCCATCATGGAGCAGACCCACTCTACTTTGGTCTGCTCACTATTTCCAGCCTTAGACACCATTGGCCCCCAAGAGACTGCCTACTAAGAATAGAAGCCAGTGTAAGTCTCTATCTTTCTGTATATGGGTTTTTGTGTGAGCACACAATGTGCATCCATCAGGCGACCTATGCAACGTGTACCATAAACTGAACAAAAACATAGACTTAGCAACAGTAGCATCATCCAAACATTGGTTCAGCTTAGAGCTGACTTCACAGTTCCACATCTCTTCCCAGTAATTTGGACTCATGACAAAGGGTGCACTTACACTAGGGCCACTTGTTCCTAATGTGCTGAGGAACAAATGCACGAATGCCTTTTTCCCCTGACCTCTGTTTATTGGCACATCCGCCTCAACTCCTACATCCTCAGCTTCCTCATCCCCCACATCCTTGGCTACCTCATCATCCTCAGCTCCACTGTCACTACTACCAACATTAGCTATTCCTTCTTCTTCTGGCAGCCAATCGTCACCACTACCACTAGCATCATCCTCACTTGTCTCAGATGGTATTTGTTCCACTATCCTGTAGGCCTTCCTGCTCTGCTCTCGACCACTACAAAATATAATGAAAGACAAACTAAAACAAATACAAACAGCTAATTACATCCTAATAACATAAATACATTTATTTACACCCAAAAAAACGTTACTTCAGATGAAGTATTTTCAAGAACAACTGTCACAGTAATAGTATGAATTGTAGTCGAAATATAGCTAGTGACGCATGATGTCCAGTTTAGTGGACAGATGATTAATCGGAATTTTCTAGATGGATATTCCAGAGGAACTCCAGCATTTCTGGCTGACTGTTGGCCATATTGGTTTGGAGGGAAAAAAAATAGCATGTACAATGGCTTTCCATAAGGTGTCATTGTATAAGATGATGCAATAGAATCCACTCTAGTGGCTGATGTGCATCTACGCCTTCAAAACCCATGCAAATGGAAGAAAATGGCCTTTGAATAATGCTGGAAAAATGGTTCGAGCAGGCCACATTTTGAAAATACACAAGTCAGAAGTCCAAGCCCCTTTCCTCAGACTTCTCTCCGAAGCCACGCCTCCAGAGCACAGGATCACTCTGCATTGGGTATCAAAGAACGTGTTGCCTTTGTGGAGCAACCCAATGTAATCCCAGCTACGTGGCTTTCGGTGATACTGTCACGTGTAGCGGGGCTTCACTGCGCCAGCTTTTTCTCATGGCTCATGTTTTTCCAGGATTGTCCGTTCTACAGGTGACTGACTTTTTTCATTTTTGTGAAAAAGCATTCAATTAATTGGCTGCAATCAGGGTGTGAAGAGGATTTCAAGCAATTCAGTAAAAAATGCTCCAACCCCACCTTTAAATTAACTTTCAAACACTAAAACTTACAAGGGTGAAATTTACAATTTGAGACCCTAATAGGCATAGGGGGCGAGATTTCAGATGATCCACTGACTACCCATCAAGCACTTCAGCTTGAACATAGTGATACTTGTACTTTATGCAGAAAAAGGTACTGTCTTCAGTTTTCACTAAGGTCGCTTTCAAACAGCATTTGACATCGACACTAAGATAATTTATAGAAATAGAAAAAAAAGGGTCCTAGGACCGATCCTTGTGGCACACCTTTAGTGATCTCTAGTGAGGATGATGTGGCGTTGGCCATCTGAACACACTGAGTCCTGTTAGACAGGTCATCAGCAAACCATGTAGATGCCTGGTTAGAAATGCCGATCTTCTTCAAGATACAGATCAATATCTCATGGTCGACCGTGTCAAAAGCCTTAGAGAGATCGATGAAAAGGGCAACGCATACTATCTTAAGGTCAAACCCTTCAATTAGATAATTTAAGCAGCAGGTAACTGTACTATGTTGCTTCCTAAAGCCAGATTGAAAATTATTTAAAATACCATTAGGTTCTAAGAAATCTTTTAATTGTTCACTGTTTATTTTTTCCAATATTTTTGCAACAATGCATATTTTGGAAATAGGCCTGTAATTATTCACATCTGATGGGTCACCCCCTTTCCCTTTTAAGGGAAGGACAAAGGCAGAATTCCGATCTTTTGGGAGTTTGTTGGTGCCAAGGCTAAGATTGAAAATGTGAGTCAGTGGCCCAGCTATATGACTGGCAGCCAACTCCAAGAAGAAAGGGTCCAATTGGTCAGGACCAGCTGCTTTTGTAAAAATAACGTACTGCTCCATGGATTGATTTCTCGCCGACTTTGTTGAAAACAAATGCACATGGCTGGGAGGAGGGTAAGCTAAACAGCGGAAAAGTGATTGGACTCCCCTTAACTGGCGATATGAAACTGGTGTACAGACAGTCATTCTGGGATACATGCCCACGGCCACTCGGACAAGCATACAGGGTCACAAAAGAGGTGAATCTGTCTAGACTTTGGCCTGTCAGGCTTTCAGAAATAAGAGAAGAATGCAAAATGACAAGACTACAGGTAGTTTGTGCACAGTGTAGTGCTGCAGATGGTCTGCCATCTTCAAAAGAAATTTTGATATAGGTTATATGTGTATCTGTGTCTATGTGTTTGCATGTGTGGGTCTGCTGTCATGGACTCCCCTCAGGACTGGAGGCAGTAGACCCTTTAATATTTCAGAGCAGTGATAAATAAGTCAGACAGACTGCAGAGAGATAAGGTGACTCTGCGGGTAAGGGTGAGGGGTTGGGGGGAGGAGGAAGAGGAGGGAGACAGGGGGAGAAAAGGAAAGGAGAGAAATGGATGTAGTGAAGGAGAAATATATGAGGTAATAGAGCGAAAGGTCAGAGAATACATAAAAAGAAACAAAAGAAAGTAGAAAATTTTGAGTGCATGCAGAACTTTAGGAACTCAAGAAAAACTTATCAAGATGTATTTCATCAAAAGTATGGATATGAGGACACATTCAGGAGCAACATTGTTAAATTTACTTGAATACATAAATTACACTGGGTTTTTGATGCTTTCTTTCTGAATTTATTCAGCAGTAATCAAAGACTGATGGTCATGGTTCACAAATATGGCCTATGAGCTTCAGTTACTGAGAAGATGACATCTCACTCTGTATGAACTGAAGAGACACTCAGGAGGAGACCACTGTGGTGTTCAGAAATGACACAAAATCAGAATTATTAGTGCAGCACTGGCATCAATATTTGACCAGACTGCAGCTAATACAGCTCAGAATTCATAATCACAACTGCAAACACATGCACACATGTACACACACGCTTATCCATATTAGCTTGGACACACTTAGGGTGTGATGACAGATTTTGATTTCCGAGGACAACAGAGATCATGGGAGGATCAGAGGGAGTGAAATCAGAGAGGAGATGAGGAGGTAAAGCAGACAGGGACTGGAGAGGAGGAGATGAGGAGGGAGCACAAGAGAGAGAGAGAACAAACAGAGACAGTCACTGTAGAGAAAGGTCAGTAGAGACAGAGAGCAAGTGTGAGAGAAGATGAAAAACGGAAGAAAAGAGGTGGAAAAGTATGTCATGCTTTCTCGGGGGAGGAACAACCCCATGGTGCCGTGGACTTCAGTCCGACAGACTTATGATCAAAAGATGAAAAGGCTCCACTGGTACAAGCACAATCTAACACAGCTTGTTGCACAGTTAGTATGTTTATCCACTATCTGGCAACTCTTTGCCTCTCACAGACTCTTTAAGCCTCTGAATCTACACAAACTTCACTCCAGTACTTTTC
>OMNW01031110.1:0-29397 GCA_900303245.1 Selene dorsalis | reverse complement strand
GACTTGTCCTGGCAAACAGTGCGGGTGACAGTGAAGGGAGAGTGAAATGGAGCTGGAAGGTCAGAGAGACTTCAAGCTGGCGGCTGAAATGACTGCCTCCTGCCGCTGCTCACTGCCTACAGGTCAGAGGCCCCCCCCCCATTCTCTCTCTGAGGTAAGGCTCTACAAACCTCTGTTCTTTCAAACTTCATTTTCACATCAAGTCCATTCTGTAAGAGGGTGAGAAGATCACGGCAGGAAGGAAAACGAAGAAAGGAGGATATGGAGTTAAACGTGTCACGATGCAGTGTGTGCCTTTTGTCCACCGAGCCTGCAGGACGTCGCAATCTCTATCCTGTCTGGACTCGGTGTGATCCAGCGCAGAAAGTCTTGGCCAGCCATAGATCATGGTGTCAGGTGAGTTTGGGAGTTCTGGCTGAAGCCGCTGTCTGAAAACAAACAAGTCCTCCACGACCAGCTAGGTCTTAAATTTCAGTAGATTTGAGTAAAGCACTGAAAGTTCAGACTATAGGAAAATCATATAAACAAAGCATTAATGACTCTGGGATGCCTTGTTCACATTTTCTTTGGCAAGAGGTTTTCTCATTTAAGTCCTCAGGTATTTGTTCTCATGTGGCTGTTTGATGAGTTTGCCTGGATTTGATGAAAGCAAAGCATAAGAATGAAGATATAAAAGTTTAATTTGTTAATTTCACATGTTGATTAATGTTCACACCTGCCTCTTTATGCAAAGCTAAACTTATCACCTCGGGAGTTCATCCCTAACTACAGGTAACTCATTCAAGCCTGAAAAACAATCAAAACTTTAAGAGGTGATTAAAAGCAAAACAAAACAAACAAACAAAAAAAAAAACGGTGTGAAATTTGTTTCTAATCTCAAATCAAACTCAAAACAAAACAGTCGACTTGCAGCTGTCGGCTTTTAAACATGGAGGGTGAAATAAAATGCTGCAAGTTCTCAATGAGTCGGACGTGTTCAATCCACCAATGAGGGACTTTTTGGGGTTATATCAGAACTAAATTCACTTCAGTTCCTGTGGTCAAAACACACACAGTTCCTTAAAGGTTCCTGGGGAAAGTCTCTACAACAGACACCTATTGACACCACTGTGTTTCCAATGAAAATCCAGCTCTAAAAGTTCAAATAAAAATAAACAATAAAATAGTCAAAGAGATCAAGAGTGATAAATACTAATTGGAAAGTAAGTAATCAAACATTTTGATCATAATATATAACCAATACACAGGATCCTCTCTTCGGCCTTTTCCCTCTCTTTCTCTCTTCTTTCTGACCACAAACTGATGTTTACTCTGACCATCACATGTTGAGCGCCTGGGTGGTTACAGAGCTTTCCAGCACCATAAAGTCTATCTGACGATAAACCGCACAGGCATTAACGGGTTCAGCTTGCTGTTAGGGCCCGTCTGAAAGGCACTAATGGAAGTGTGTGAACAAAATCCATTGCTATAGTGCACAAAACAACACAAAAACAACACACTGAGCATTACTCACTCAATAAATGGGCTTACTGGAAATGGCAGAGACAAAGTGGGATGTAGAATGAGAGAGGAGGAGCAAGGAATTACTCTCCATTCATATTTGCATCTACTGATATTAAATTTCATTTTAAATCCCAGGTAGCCTTGGTCAAAGAGAAGGAGGGTTCTCAGTCCTCATGGTCAATTTCTGCAGTAATGGCAATTGAGACCAGGAGAGCTTAACTCTGGGCTGTATTGGTGATTTAAGTGCTATTTCAGATCACCACTGCTGCCAATAGGAAGTCCATCTGGGGGATTTGCATGTAATGTTGATTGGGAGCAGCATCCTATCTTCATTTTCTTTTACTGCCCTCGCTCTCTCGGAATACCATCTTGATGAATTTAAGTGATCTGCATTTATGAATCTGTTGCCACATCACTTTCCTGCCTGTGACTCATCACTAAGGCTAGTGAGTGTGTATGCCTCTGTGTGTGTGTGATGGAGAGAGAGAGAGAGAGTGAGAGAAAGGCAGAGAGTGCATTGTGTGCTTGTGTGTGTGTCTTTAAGCTAAATGAGTGTAAACATGTGTGAAAGAAAAAATCTGTGATTTGAGTTTGAGCCAGGTTACTGGGGGGGAAGTGTGAGTGTGTGTGTGGGGGGTCTCATCCTGCACCTGAGGCTCTAACTGCTAATGCTAACACTTGCTAATAACCCAGTGGACCCTGGTGGGGCTCAAGGACAGGGAGGTCAGACAGATGGGCTCCATGCCCGCGCCTGAGTCACCTGTCCCGGGGTAGCAATGAGCAAGGGGCAGAGGTGGATGGCGTGAGCCCAAAGTATTTTCCAGACAAACAGTGGAGAAGACAAGGCATGACTCCACATTGTCACTGCTTAAGGGCTGTTTCTAAAGTGGGCTTTGGCTGGGAACACACATGCACACACACACGCGCACACACACACACAGAGGAAGTCAGTGCTACAGTAATGAGAGTAGGAGGACACTCCTCATGAGAGAGGTGGGCCCTTCAGCCAATTCTCAGCTAGTGATTACACACAGAGAGACAGAGCAGAGCAAAAGGGAGGAGATGAAATGAGCCCATGGGGCCCCTATGTATGCCTCAGTACAAACTAACCGGCCGTGCTACTCACAAGTAAGCTTTACCAGTAAACAATTCCACACACAAGCACACACACAAAGAGGAAGTAAGAACACAAGTGAGCAGGGATGCTCGGCAGGAAGAGGGTGAAGAAAAGCGTGAACCTCTAGTTTGTATTTATGGAATATAACTCACGTTCTGGTGTAAATTAATGCGATTCTGTTTGTGGCATAAATGCTCAGTAGGACCATATGCATAAGCAAAGCCTTAGGGACCACTGTATAAATGAGAAATTTCTCTAAATGCATACAACCTCATTAAAGATTATTGTTTTGAATCGCTTTGAAAGTAGAAGAAGAAAACAATTTATGCACCGAATAATAGATGCAGCTCTAAACAGTTCAAGTTAAATGGCTATCGCTCGCAAAGACTGCAAAGCTCAGTATTATACATCAACGTAATGAGCGCCGTTAAAGGGGCACGCACACACATATGCCCAAAAGCTACGGACGGAATGCTATTAACAAGAAAAGACGACTAAAAGGTTATGACTCAATAGATTTTAGAAACTTCCCATCCGTCATAGTGTGTTGAGCTGGCACAGCGGCTCCTCTGCTCTGTGCTGCCACTGTCGGACGTAGTGAGGACCAATATGATCGAGGTCAATATGTTTTAGAAGATAAGCTTGGCTTTGCAGCTTAATTGGACTGCCAAGAATAAAATACAGCCTGCATGTAATATAAGGCCTTTATGTCAGTGAGCCTGTGACAAGAAGAATTGTTGACTTGGTCGGTCAGATCAGCTCCAAAATTACTGGTGGTGACTTTCGTTTTCAGTTCCACGACAGCATGAATATAATTTGTTGGAAAAATAAAGATACTGTACATAACTGTGCTCGTACCCTCGCTCATTGTAATTACAGAGGTTAATTTAACGTTAATCAATGTGAATCTGCTCAACGTAGGACCAGTAGTTTTATCCAAGTACTTAATATACTAAGTAAGACAATGGGCAGCTGTATTCGGATGGGTGCATTCCTGAAACAGCAAGAATCACCAGACCCAAGAGGGTGAGCCCCGGGCAAATCCATCATTGAGAAGTCAGTGTTCCAGTCTAGCGGCCAGTGAGCGCGCCCCTGGGAGGCAGGACAAGCACGGCATTACCGATTCGCCCTCAAGGGAAGGCCAAACGAAGCTGGAATGACTGATGCAACCCAGGGGAAGGTAATCGAGTGTGGAATGAGTGATGCCTCCCACCGGTAGGCACGCAATCCAGGAAGGTCTGGCCCGTGAGGAGGCCGAACCGAGCCAAATGAGCAATTCTACCCCAGAGTTGAATAAGTTTATAATGAAGGAACGAGCGAGCGATGATGCTAGACGTGCGCAAGGCTGGTGAAACGAGGGGGGGGGGTGCTTGTTTTGCACTGATTTGGCAAAACAAGCAAGATAAAGCATGGCATAGGGAAGATAAATAACTGAGAGCAAGCAGGAAAACTATCAATACCCAAAGCTTTGTTTGCCCCTCTCTCTAGCATTTCATTTCATTTTTACCAGGTCTTGTCCTTGTGCCTTCTCTCCACTGTTTTTTTGCATTTCTCTCTTTTAGAGACTAGATACCTGTAAAATTCTGTAACAGACTTTACTCACAATCACTCACTCAAACACAAAGAAAGACTGATAAACAACCAAATATACGCAGTAGGGAAAAGGGCGGAGCACAAAAGAGAGATGGATTTATGGATTAAGGATGGATTAAGTTGGAGCGCCACATGTTTGTTGGGGCATGATTGAAAACTGGACTGGTGCATTAGTGTCTCTCTTACAGTGTTGCACAGAGCGCTGTCAAATCTCAACAGCTGGTCCACTCTGCCCTCTGACTGAGAACGGGTCAATGCTGGGCAACGCGAGGGAGACAGCAGAGGAGATCGGCGATCAATAATGATCAACAAGGATACAAAATGACACCGGGTGCACCACACACACCGGCCGTTGCTTCCTCTAAGGTGAAATCAATACGGCTGACAAGCGGCCGTAACAGGTTAGAGTGATACAACAGTTTGTTTGTTCATTAGACATCGAGACAGACAGTGTGCTCAGCTCTTTCCAAATGAATGTGCGTGGCAGAAACATGCTCAGTGGTATGTGTGATTTCAGCATTTTAAATAACTTAACCATGACAAAGTCAGTTAACGTGTTTAATTGACAGGCTTGATTGTTAATCACAGGTGTTAAAACGTGAACTCATCAATCCTCTGACCACTGAGGAACTCAAGTTTCCTCTCACTAACAATACATCCTGTCAGGATGATTCTCACACACATGAACTGCAACAACAGCACACACACACGCACTGCCTTGTTAGTTTGTTTATGCCTGCACCACTATAAAGTCAGAACTCGCTTCAAAACTGACACTGTGCCGACAAATATATAAAGCACATGCACAGCTCAGGAGCGCACACACACGCACACACCACAACAGTTGAAATCATTATTTGTTATGCAGAAAAAGTCTTAAGAGTCAGCGAGGTGTGCACACATACATACATTCATACAGAAATATATATTGAGAATGGCATACTGTGGAGGTGACAGAGTCCCCAAAACAACATCAGCTGGAACAAAATGTCTTGACAACCAAATGACTCATGAATAAAAAGAGCAAAAATAGAAAAACAATTGGCAAAGTAAAGACAGACAACTTGCAAAGAACGGTAAAGAAAGGAAGAGAAAAAAGAAGACGACTTAATACACACACCCTGCAAAAACTATGTGCTGATGAGTAAACACAACACTACCAGCCTTTAATAGTGAGAAAAAAAAGAAAGCTATATACTAAAGCTTCATCAGAAGTCACACAAACATGATAAAAGTTTGCTAAGCTAAATAAAACAGGTTCAAGTTTAAAACATATTTCCATCTAATTTAGAAAAAACAAAAAAAAACAAAAACAGAAACTCTTGTCCTCCAGCCTGCTCTCTTTCTTGGAGTCCACGTACCTTGCAGAGTTTCTGGTAGCGCGGTGAGGAGATGGCCATCCTCTGGAGCCTGTGTAGGAAGACCACCACTTTCTGGAGGGAGGTCCGGACCATGGCCATCATCTTAAGAATGCTACAAGTCTGCAGCAGCCTGCTCCTGGTCCGCATGCTAGCACTGCCCTACCCCGCTCATATTGTTCTCCCTCTCCCTCTCCCTCTCCCCCTCCCTAGCCAGCCGACCAGACCCCAGCCAAGCTGACGCGATGCGCACACACACATGCACACACAAAAAGAGAGAGAGAGAAAAAAAAAAAAACACAAACACTCTCGCAAAGCGTTCTCAGCTCAGCATGCCCCCACGTTTTGTCACATATACACACACACACTACACAGCGAGCGCAGCCTCAGCTCCCTCTCTCTCTCTTTCTTTACAAACAGCTCTCACCATGCACACACACACACACACACACACTTACACACACATATGATGATGCCGGAGAGCAGGACAAGACGAGACACTCACTTTCTCCTCCACGCGGACATTCACACGCGCACCCCGACCGCAGAGCCAGAAGAGAATCAAACAAAAATCACTTGTGACGGCACCCTGCAGAGTCAGAGGAGGGTGATGAAAAAAAAGAAAATGAAGAAGATTACGAAGAAGAAGAAGAAAAAGAAGAAGAACAAGGGGGGAAAAAATCAACAGGGAGAAAAGAGTAGAAAGTGCTGGCAAGCTGAGAGGAAAGGAGAGAGGAAGGCACGGGCTGCACTGGACGAGGAGAAACGCTGGTCGTACGCGGCTCACTTTTTTACTGCCACTGATCCAGAGAGGGAGGAAGAGATGGGAATGAGTACGAGAAAGAAAGGGAGAGAGACACAGAGGGAGCAAGAGAGAGGGAGAGAGAAACGCACACAGAGGGGGGGGGTACCGTGATCCTTTCGGATCACAGAAAGAGAGCGAGGGGGAAAGACAAGAAGAAAATGAAGAAAGAGAGACAGATCAAAAGCTGCAGGGTAAAAAAAAAACACACTATCTCTGCCGTGAAGGGAGAGTGACATTACGCAAAACAACCAACAGATCAATGAGTGAGAGAGTGAGAGGTGAGAGACAGAGAGAGAGAGAGAGAGAGAGAGCAACTGTGAAAGAGAAAATGAGATGCACGCACACACACACACACACACACAGACAATAGCATTACAGAGGAGGAGGAGTTATTTCAGGCACCCGGGGTTCCTGGAAGTAAAAACCTGCGTTTGTCTTCTGCTCTGACAGTGTTAGTGACTGACAGCTGGGATGTTTCCACAGACTGGATGAGATGAACTTCTCCTGAATCAGAGTGTTAGACCAATAAACCTGCTCTTTTCATCAGAAAACTCATTTCTCTTGCTTATGCCACATGTTCTAGTGAAGAACTTATTTTATTCAAATCATTATCTTCCCCTAAACCAAGTATTTTTCGTGCCCAAAGCAGAACCACACCACAAACGTTCCATGAACGTAACCATGTTGTAACCATGACAACCAAAGACCACTATAGTTGACACCATAGGGGCTCTTCTTTCAGGTGACACTCACAGATCGTATCAGATCAGATCACTGTCTGCCATCACTGTTGTGTCAGACAATCTGATCCATCACCGTGACGACTGCACAAACTGGCTCCAACAAAAGAAACTACAGTGTGGTTTAATAATCACAATAAGGACACAGGAAAGCATTAAGAAGGAATCTGGAGTGGAGAAAAAATATTACCAACCTGCCTTCCACCTCTATGTTGTGTATGTGTATAGTATTTGTTGTGTTTCAGTGACGCAAATGCATTTACTTTCCAGACTTAACGGAGAAGAAATGAGTGAGGCCTTGCCAGACTAAT
This sequence comes from Selene dorsalis, assembly GCA_900303245.1. NCBI lineage: Eukaryota > Metazoa > Chordata > Actinopteri > Carangiformes > Carangidae > Selene > Selene dorsalis. The sequence goes on along the minus strand of OMNW01031110.1, from coordinate 21,970 downwards.
GCAGAATAAAAAAAAAACGGAAAGAGAAGAGTGGGAGGAAAAGTGAAGCAGAAGGAGAAGAGGTAGGAGAGCAAGATCAGGTGAAGATAAAAGCCTTTTAAGCATCTTTTATCAGCACAGGAAACAGCTAAATCTTTTAAGAATAAACCTCTTGGAGGCGCATGTAACACAGAGATGACAACAAGAGACAAATGGTAGGAGAAGAATAAGAGGAAGCTAAAGGTTGGAGCAGAGATATGTAGGTGCGCAATCAGCAGAGATTATCATAAAAGAGTCGCTCTGCTCCTGCAGAGCCACTGACCACACAGTCTTACACACAGGTGGGTATTTTTGAACCTGTTCACGTTCTCTCTGACTCCTTGAGTTGGACTTTTATTTGAAGTGCTGCTGGAAAACGCACTCTTCCTCCCAACCAACCAAAAGACAAGAGGCATTTATTTGAAGTGAGTATGAAAACCTCTGCATCACAAGAGCAGCACGCTTCACGCCGACGGTTCCCCCATAACTATGACTCATACATTTAAAATGACCTCAAACTGGCACATATATATATATATATACACACACACACATAACTGGTGTATTCAGTGCAGCTCTATGGGGATGCATTACAGCACTTGGTCCCTGTGTGTAGTGTCAGTTTATACAGATGAAGGGAGACTCTAGGGCAGGAGAGGAGAAATGAATACAAATAAATTCCTTCAAACCAACAGGCAGCTTACCTCCACAGCCAGCTAGAATAATCATCATTTACAGGCAGGCTCATGAGCACACACACACATACACACACACACACTTGCGTCAACTGAAAGAGGGGGATCACGATGAGCTTACTGAAGAGCTCTGTTTAGACAAGGTTTAACTGGCTACAGCGTACATTTCAAGTCATTCCAATGAGTATCGACTGCTTCACAGGGAATTACAAGCGAGACTGAGTTTTGTGTTGGCTCAGTGTTAATGGCACTGACAGTACCGGGTCTTAGCTAAAAGGTTGTAGGAGGGATGTATGCTTCTGCTGCTCCCAATGCTACGGTCAACACACTCATAACACATGAGCGTGAAGCCCACAGCCAAACACGAACACCACAAGGAGGCAGGTTGATAAAAGCAGCTCTTCATGCTGTGGGCACCTTTGCACTTTACTGGAGGATGCTGTTATTGCTATAGCCTCCACCGTGTGTGCATGTGTGCAGCGTGACTGATATGCAACACCAACCAGCTCCACTATAAGCAATGCACCATATTCCACAAGGTGAAAATGTAAATTCTCTCCATATGTGCATACTAGGATATGGTGGATGTATAATCAATAATAAAGATACGTTCAAAAATGTCTCTGCTTGACTAACCCACTTTCTACTCGGCATCATCCATCAAGCTCAGCTCCAACTGAGACTGAACTAATTCACATCCCGTAGTACGTTGGTGGTTCAGTGTTTTTTTGATATATTAGCCTTTTGACTGATACTTAAATTAAATCCCAACTCGGTTACTTTCACCACATTTACTGCACACAGGACCTTCGAGATGACTTTGACAGACTTTTTAGGAATAAAGTCCAACAGCATACAGTATATTACACCCATTAAAATTCTGAAAGAGCTTATAATGATGGATTATATTTGATATAATAAATGCAGAATGAGATAATAATATCAATTTCTTCCCAATTATCAGAGTTATATGAGACAGAAATCCATTCAGGCTTCTAAAATTGAACTGCAAAAGTCTCTAATCCTCACCTTCACACCAAGTTAATGAATTCGCTGAAATCTTTGTAGCCATTCATGCAGTGATTCACTGTCATTTTTATGCCTCCATCCATTCATCCTTCCCACTCTCCTGAATGAGGCCTCAGGAACACCTTGAAAGATTTTCTTTGAATGTGACATAAACAACTTGGACTCAAAGATGAACAGATAAGAATCTAGTGGTCAGAGGTCAAAGGTCACTGCCAATTATGACGCTGTTTAACACAAATGTTTCATGGGTTAAAATGATGGTGGTGGTTTTATATCAAGGTGAAAGGTCAACTTCACCTCGTATCACGTTGAAATCTTCCATTAAATTCCTTTAAAGTCTCCGCGTCACATATTACATGAGGCTGAACAGACGTGAATATAAACTGCAAGGTGGCAGTTCTAGTTCTCTATAACCTTGGCCTGCTTTTGTATAAGTGAAGTCTATGAATGGGAGTGAGAGCACTGATTCATTCAAGACGATGAAACATCAGTGTTATTATTGAAATGAGGCTTTCAGCTCTGAAGAATGTATGACACTGCAGCATTTTCTGAAGGACAAGGAGTTTATCCAAAAAGTGACAGGAAGCTTTGATATATCTATATATATGTAGGAATATACACCAAATCACTGCTCCACTCGATTAAAAAAGGTTTTGCAAATGAAAGCCCCTCCATGTACAACCCCAAAAAGACTGACAGGGTCAGTATTCTATAGAAAGACTTTTCAACTTAAATAAGATGTTAAAAAAAGAAAGATTAGTGTCCCTTTCATCCGCTGAAAAGGTGAGGTGTAGGAGTAATTTTGGGATTAAAATGTTACATAAAGCATAAGATGATATGTGTCAACGGATCCCTGAGGGAAGGTCTGGGTAAATGACAAGCTAGTGAGATGAAGAGCAACACACAAAAACTAGAGCTCACACACACACACACACACACACACACACACACGCTTGTACTGAATTCCTAAGCAGCATAGGACAAGACGATCAATGAGCTGCACTTGATGCATACAAGCACTCACACGCCCTCTGTATGCCCTCTCATTCACACACCTTTAACCAGCAGCGCACAAATGGATGCACCCACACACACCCCAGTGAGTGCTCAGTTCTGCTGGTGAAGGATGCATTAATGAAGGATGACACCAAGATAATAGGCTAGCACCTGTGCACAGATTCATAGTGTCTATTTGCAACCCTACCTCCAGTTGTCGCCTCAGCTCCTTGGCGTGGGCGGAGTCCTGCGACAGGTCTTCCCTCTGTGAGGCGTCGGCCAGGACGTTGACTGTAGTCTCCGCCTCCTGTAGCCATTTGAGGAAGGACTCCAACTCCCTGAGAGACATCTGCAGACCCTTCAGCTCACTGTCCAGGTGGGCGTAACGGTCACTTGCTCTGCAAATCAATATTAATGAGTCAAATGTGTGACACGTGATTTATAGATGCGCAACTATTGTAGCAGCCATGACGTGATTAAATATTGCTGCAACTTTAGCTGCTCATCTGAGGCGTTGAGCCGAGAGGCGCTGTGCTCACCTATTGTTGATGCTGTTCCAGGCAGCATTGTGTTTCTCTGTGACCTCTTTGATTCTCCTGGTGTCGTCAGTGGAGTACTCCCGCAAAAGATGAGTGGACAGCTCGTTGAAGGCTGCGACCGTACCCTGGCCTCGGCCCAGGTCTTGGAGCAACACCTGTAAAGCAATCAGCCCGGTGACAATGGGGGCATCAGGACAGTGAAAATGGGACAGACCAACATCATAGGTCACTGTTGGCATTACTGCAGTTTTTTGTTGGCTTGGTATCCTCTTGCAAGAATATTAATGACATATTCTCTACACTTGGTCAAATAAATTTAAACTTCACGTACTAATAACAAAAACAAAAAATGCTGTTATTCTGCTGCAAAGCCCTCTGACATTGTTTGTCTAACCTCTACTTGATCAAGCAAGGTTACATAAGACTCAGCTGTTATTCAGGCTGAATTATTATTATAATTTATTATTAGCAAATAAATCACCCATATATGAACCTGAGGCTCATATTCTACCAACAAAAAAGGTACACTTCACATTTTTAAATGGACAATTACTCATGATTATAAGACCAAACATACCAGGGGTAAATAGCTGCGTATCTAAGGGGGCTGGATTCTGTTAAACTCAGTTGCCCTCTAGTGTTTGGTTCCTGTAGTGCTCCAGACACACTCATGAGGCAGTCGGTGTTTCAGATTCTCTCGGCCAAGTCATCATCTCAAATTAAAATGATGGATGATGTGGATGTACGAATGTTATTAAGGTTCAAAGTGAAACTACAGAGAGGTGATTAATTCATTCTCACCTTGTACACACTTACAAGTCCGTATAAAGAATCTCTAATGCTTTATGAAGTAAAGTTTGATTTAGTCTAAATTTTTTTCTCTCTATTAGGAAAGAGACTTGACACGTTCCCTTGAGTAAATTTGTAGTCTGCCGTAATGACAAAGATACAGAATCACAGTAAATGACCTCGGGAAGGACAGGCAATAGACACCCAGAGGACACTGAGAGAAACTTCTGCAGTGAACTTTTTCCTAACCTTGTTGTCAGCGAGCTGTTTAGTCAGGGGATCTCTGGACTGCTGAAGAAGGTTGTGGAAACGTCCTTCGTTGTGCCCAATAAGGGCCTTCACCTCCTTCCTCTGCTCCTCCCACTGATTGCTGTGGCCAGTCATCTTATCCAGCTGCTGGAGCCGTGCTTCAACACCATGCTGAGTGCTGTCCCACTGGCTGCGTACCTTCTCCACTAGAGACAGAGACAGATGGGCAAAACGAAAGTGACACTTTTAAACTGATTTGGAGGTGGGAAAAGAAATCCACAGTTTCAAGCAGGACAGAAATGCTGATAAAACACCTCCAATCCTGAGTAGTATCTGGAAAAAACAAACAAATCTTTGCTGTTGTCTTCAGAGCTGTTGATGCTATTCATTCTTTCCAGTGTGATGCCTCCGCTCTGTACTTACATTTCTCAGTGATGGATGTGCGAACGTCCAGATTGGACGTTTTGTTTTTGATGTTCTGTGCCAGGGTGAAAATATCCTCAAGTTGTGGGTGACGCTGCTCCAAGTCACTCTTAGTCACCTGGTATATGTAAACATACACAGACTCACAGTTTGTACAGTGGCAGCTAAAACAAAACACCCTATTCCAATAAAAAATCTCCTCCTCGCCTCTCTTCTCATTTCTCACCTGCAGGCGTCCCATAGTGGTCCTGATCTCTTCTGTGTCCCCCACGGTGACAATATTAGACTTGAGCATCTGCGTAATGAGGAGAAGCCAGTCTGCCAGTTCTGTGGCCGTCTCGTTGAGGTCGTTGGGCGCCACGGTGTCTGGTGTGTGTGGGGTTTGGTGGTGGGGGTCCTCACTCACCAGGCTGGCCATCTGCACAGCTGAGGGGACCGTAGACACTGCGAGGGGAGGGCGGTAAAGGAGGAACTCAAGGCAAGTAATGTTGACATATAGAGCTTCTTTAAAAGGAAATGATGCAATAAGCATTAAAGATGTTAGAGTGAGAGAGGAGGTGCTGCCAAATGACTCTCAGAGGATAGTGGCATCACACTAAATCATGATGAATGAGGTATCTGGGTTTGTTCTAGTGGTACACAACCAGGACTTTGTTGCTCACCTCTTATTTATTATTTCATCATGCATTTTTGTGGTTTAGATTAAGATAAACCAATTAAGAATTTCAAATTTGCCATCTGAGTACCTTTATTATTACTTCTCATAAAATCATGTGTTTATATATCTGTCATATCCTGTTAATGATCCAGAAGACTCAAAAATTTAATTTGCCTGTGTAATTAAAGGCTTATTGCTTCATAAGGACTGTGACTCATTTCATCCACATACGCTTGATGTATTATTAAGACAGAGGGACTAATATATAATATATTTATTATTACTCTCATTTCTATCAGTGCATTGCTCCAAATATTTACCAAGCTGCTGGTGCTGGACAACATGTTGCTGCTGCATCCATGGAGACACGGCCGGCTGAAGAGATTCCCTAAGTCGGCCGTCCAGGGCTTTCCAGTCAGCTGCCAGCTGCTCCACCTTACTCTACACACATGAAGGCACATACATATAATGAATGGCTGAGTACAAGATATTAGCAGCAGGAAGCAGAGTCTTTCCAGATTTGAATAAAGCAGCCAATTAATCCTTAATAAATTATAGGAAACTGGGTTACCCAAAGTGGGGTAGTGGCATTTCAACAGTGCAATATGGTATAATTAAATGCTACAATTAGAACTGGTTCTCTATTAAATTATATTACTATGGAAACTGGGACCTTTTCCTGAGGCAACAGCTGCTGCCGTCTCTGTAGCTCTATAGAATGAGCCAACAGTTCCTCCAGGTCCTTCTTTCTTTCTTTCATGGAAGCCTCCAGCGCCTGTGATGAGTTAGAGCTCATTTTAAGATAATATTTGCGTGTATGGCAACTCAACTTGCTGTGAGGTTAGGCGTGTTAGTTGATGTGATGCTATAGGAGCACAGAGGATCTACCTGTGCTTGTACAGGATTCAGGCCTCTGGTCATGATTGTCTGGTGTGTGACTACAACCCAGTCAGTGAGCCTGTCCATCCTGTCCTGGAACTGTGTGTGACTTTGCAGGTTGGCCTCCACCTCCCCCACCTTGTCCAACAGCTCATGGGTCACCTGGAAGGTAAATGTGGGGTAAAGAATGATGATAGGAAGTAGTGAGGAAGAGAAAGACAAAAGGATAGTGAGGCAAACTTATAAAAAAAAGGTTATATTAGAAGTTGATGTGTGAACTCTCACTTTGCTCCAGTTGAGGTTGATGACTCTCAGTTTGCCGACGTGCTGGTCTCTGCTCTGAGGACTCACACTGGGATTGGCCAGGATCTGAGGGGCGTGCTTGTTCAGCCAACCGAGACGTTCATTCTGTGCATCCATTTCCTCAGCAAGCGCCTGCAAGGAAACACGCAGTGACCCTTAATTTCACAAAGGACGACTGCTTTATTGCAATTGAGAAGGGAGCAGGAGTGAAACAGGGGCTCCATTTCGCCACATAACGTCATGTCACATCGTACTTTTCTCAAACTGTCTCCATGGGGGGAAAAGTTTGGTTAGAGCTGTTGCAAAAAACTGCATTGCTCAAAGCAAGAGATGTGAAAGTGAAGTTCTCTGTGTGTGTATTTGCTGAGCTTCACAAGTTTTGCTTATGTCTGAGACACAGAGAGGAACTTGTGGCTACAGCGAGGCATATATGAATAAGAATAAAGGAAACATCAACACAGTCAGAGCTGACCTTAAAAATAGCTGAATACCAGCTCCATGACAGGAATAGAAATCTCTGCACTCCCATGAACCACACTAACTTTCGCATGTTTTAGGCCTCACTGTACCTTGAGCTCTTTGAGGTTTTTGTCGGTGGCTGTGACAGGCAGGGAGCTGACAGCGTTCTCTGCTTGCTCCAGCCACACAGCCAGCTCGTCACGTCTTCTCACCAGGTCTGTCAGAGCCGGGTCCTCGCCAGCCAACCTTCATACACACACACACACAAATACACACATACTGTATGTTACATACTCAGATAAGGATCTCCATTTCCTGCAGGTTGCAGGTCTAATCCTAAAAATTTACATTTAGATTACTGTTATGGACTGATTGACCACACTGATAATGTTAACCTGCCAAACACTGATAAAGAAACAAAGTCTGACGGTGATGTAGAGCAGGTTCTAACCTCCGTGCTATATTGTGCTGTAAAACCAAGTTGTTACATAATCAAGACACAGTAAAGATATGAATTACATTTTTCCATATTTGACAGTATCTCCTTAATGCTTTCAATCCATGCAGCCAGTTTCCATAGATACACTACCTGCGCTGTCGGTCCACAACCTGGCGGTTTACAGCTCTCCAGCGCTGACCCAGAGTGTCTAACTTTTCTTCAAGAAGTGGTCCATCAAGTGAGGACAACTGTCCAATTATCTGCTCCCCAGTGCGGGTCAGTACAGTCAGGACAGGTTGGTGGCTGGCAATGCCTTCCTCCAGCTCCTAACATGTAGATAAAGGATTGACAGATTGGATGGAGAAAAACAGAAAAAAGGTGGAATCTGAGATCAATCAGAGAGCATAAGCCAATAAGCCAATTGACTTGTGACTAAATCCCCTGCTCAAGTCGGTCTGATTGACAGATGTGATTTGTGGCAAATCGAGATTTATGTTGTCAATTGTCTACTTCCTCCAAGAGAGATTTTCAAGTCAGATCCATAAAGTAGAGGTGAGTGATGGTAACGTTCACCAAGCGTGAGTCAGCTAAATGATCTCTCAGTTCCTGTCCATTTGATCCCACGGTCGCATTCTCAACCATTATAACAACTTGTAAAGGAGCAGGCAGACGGACTATAGCTGGGCCTCTGCAAATCACACTGATAAAAGGTGTTAATGGTGGCAGTGCTGTCAGCGATAATGCTGTGGCTTCAGAGAATTTAATTCCCCTTGGAAATGAAAGTGCAGCTTTAGTAATCAAACAAAGCAAAATTAGAGGCCTCTTCTCATCTCACTCTTCAGTTCACTTCTCTCCATTTCTCGCTCTGCATAATGAACAGTTAGATGTGCAGAGTGTTTGTTTATCAGGTACAGTATAGCACAGTTTTTTTTCCTTTGGGGAACAAAATGCAATTATCTTCTCTCAACTTTCCAACCATCCAGCTACTAATATCTCAAGCATATTACTGTGGCTTCCTGGGAAAGTAATAATCTTGCTTTCAACTTATAAACATATGGAATACTGTGAATCTATATTTGATTAATTACTGGTTCATCTAGAGAAATATAGTATGCTTCGAGTACTTTCTATACTGTCAAAAATTATCTACAAATACAAAACTACCTGCATATTTTCTACTTTGTTAAATTTGCATACGTTTCTACAGTGATGAATGCAGATGTAAAAGATAATGAAAAGAAATAATGTGAAATACCCAAGTAAGTATACATGTGAAACTTGGTCACACACACTTCATATGTTCCATCACCCTCCACTGACCTCTTGGTGTTGTCGTGCAGAGTCCAGGTCCAGCTGTCCATCAGGCCCAACGCTTTCAGACAGCAGTGCCTCTGTGTCAGTCAGCCACTGACTCAGATCATTCATGTCACAGTGGAACTGCCCCCACTCCTCAATGGCGCGATCAAAACTCCTATTATAAGGAAACAAACACACACAAAGCATGTCAAACATGTACTTAAGTCATGTAAGAAATCAGGCTACTCCTGTATTTAAGGATAAAACTCAGTTTGTGCATCAACTGGGAAATTCCACAGATTCTGATAAGGAAAAAAAGGAAGAGATGACCTCTATTAAAAACTAGAAAATGTCAGAATAATCAGGAACCCCTGACAACACTGGAAAGTTCACAGTGACACGACTGAATAAATTAGAAAAGGCTGATTAAAGGGCTGATTACTTAAAATGCCCGATACAAAAATAGATCTTTTATCACACTGATGGTCTGTGTGACAGCTATTTCCTCTCATAGCATCTCTTAGAGCAGTACAAGATCTGATGTTGGAGAAGGTAAGGAAATGAGTTCTGGGAGAGTGACCTTAAAAAATACACTTCATTCTTTGATTTTCAATGATACTTAGAGGTTATTGGGAATACACACACAGTGCGTCAGCGTTTGTGTGCAATCTTCAAAATTAGCCCACTTCTTTATTCTAGCATGTGCACACACTGTGTTCAGCAAATGTAGACTGTTTATGCCCCAGGAAAAATGTTGATGGGAGTCAAGGTCAGCCAGTGAATGTGTGTGTGACTGAATGAGCGAGTGAATATGTGAATAGGCATGAGACTGTTTATGCCTAAGGAATTATTTGGATGGTATTCAAGGTCAATGTGCGTGTGTTTCTTTGTGAGTTTAAGAGTGCGCCGAGAGCTTGACTGTGTGCCCTGGTCTATCTCTTTATCTGTTCCTGCTGTCTTCTGAGTAGCAGACAGCTGGCATTTCATGTCCCTGCGGCTCTGACCAAACATCCTGACACACAGTTTCACACACATTCACATCTGAAATCAGCAGCTTGGTCACTTCTCTCCCCTGTCACAACATTTTCTGTGAAAGTCTTATTCTAGTTTGATTCAAACCCTTATTTCTAACTGTGTGCATTCTGGTTGTGTGTGGGGTTGATGCACGTACCCCTTGCGGTGGTTGTACATGCGATTAAGGCGGTCCCATTCTGCGTTGAGCTGCGTGAGGGCATCTCCAATCTGAGTCACCTCAGCAGGCGAGGCATCCTGAATGGCATCAGGCTGCCGCTCATGGATCCCTGCAACCTGCTCACCCAGATGCTCCAAATTCACTTTGATATTCTAGGAAAAGACAAATGAACAACACAGAAAAAATGACTAAAGTGACTAAATTAGTGGCATAAAGTGCTTCCAACAGGCAGGCTAACAGAAGAAAATTGTGTAACTTGGAATATCACGGACCATTTTTGTGATGTCTGATATAGCAGTTTGGGTGTGTGAGGGATGACCCACCTTCAGTGTGTCCTCCTGGCTTGAGAAGTCTTCATAGAGCCCCCCGCTGAGCTCAGACGAGTTCAGAAGCAGCTCGTTGTCCGCCATGGCGAGGAGCACTTTGTTGATGTCCAACAGGTAGTCAGAGGGACTCAGTGAAGGAGCACTGCTACGCTCCCCTGCAGACATCTCCTACAACACAAAAGCAGCAGGCGGAAATTATAAATCACACAAGTTGTAAGCCTACAGTGAAGGACACAACTCACTTCCTGGTCAGTGTGTATGTGTCATCTGCAAACCTCACCTCGGCTGAAAACTCTCTTGTGTGCTCTGTGAAGGTGTAAGAAGACGATGACTCCACAGAGACATCCACCTGCCTGATTCGCAGCACCCTCAGCTCCTAAAGTAGATAAAGCCATAAACACAACTTAACCCAACTGTCTGAGTCCACAGACAGAAGCACAATAGGACAGGACAGTGTTGTTTGCCTAGGTAAAAAAAAAAAAAAAACTCCACATGAGCCCTGCTTATGAAGACACAAATTATAATTCAGGCATCTCACCCTGTGAGCAGAATATTGGCTCTGCAGCCGGAGCAGCAGAAGTCTCAGCTCCTCCCTCTGGCCCTCTTCTGAAGTTTGCTGCAGCAGCTCCTCTCCTCTCCTCAGCAGGTCTTCCACACCGGCTTTCTCCTCATCCATCTGGTGCAGAAAGACAGAGGGTGACAGGTCAAATGCAATTCACATGTTATTTGGAGATGATCCATTTAAATTTGTCTATCATCTACATTCAAGTCAGTGGGCATGAAAAAAAGAACATAACAAACTTACACATCCAAAACTGACATTAGCTGTTAGCTGCTAGACAAGCAACACGGTGCTTAGAGTTGAAAAGCTGTCCACACTTCTCAGGATAGTACTGTTCAAAGGACTACAACAGTTTCGCTACTGGGACACTGACCTTGCTTTGGATTGGTCAAATTTGTTCAGCCGGTGTGTTTAACGTCATAAACCTTGATAAGAAAGACTGGATTCCAGACTTGTTCGGCCTTGAATTGCCCAATCAAAGCTAGTCTTATCAGCTGGCAGCATTATATAGCTGGTAACCTGGCATTTTCCTCATACGAAATCTCATAAAACTTCAGGTTTACGGAGACAGACAGACAATAATAAGCAACCTAGGGCAATTTTCTGTGTGTGCGTTTTCAAATTCCTCTGGAAAATTGCAAGAGATTGCAAACCTTAATGGAAACTTTTGACCAGACAACAGAAAGAGTGCCTACACTTACCCACACCACAACACTACACCACATGTTTAGAGCTCCAACCTAGTGAAGCAATTACTATTTTGCTGCTTATTAATCACATTATTATCAATAATCTTCTGCAGTATTGTTTGTTTAAATGTTTTAAAAACTAAATGCCATGAATGAAAACTGAGAGGTGACCTTGTCTACCTTGTCATCATCCAGGATGTTTACTGGGTCCTGTTGTTGCTGCTGCAGAGCCCACAGTCTGTCCTGTAGCTCTGCCTGAAGGTCCTTCACCTCACTGGGGACCGGAGCCTCTGCAGGAAGAGCGTGACTCTGACTCTCCACTCGGGTCTCCTGGCTGTGAACGACCTGATGGGAGAGAGCAAAAACACACCTCAGGCAACTCAGTCGGAGCTATCCGAGCCGGTGAGATGAATGTAATTTTCTGTCCGCATTGTCCGCATGCACAATGAGAGTGATCAACTCGGTGTAATTTGTGATATGACAGTGACTCCACATTGAGCCATGCAGCACTTTATCAAAAAAGCTCTTGGTAGCTTTTTTAATCCAGTTTGGGTTTAATTAATCAAGTTGCTTTTATCACCAGGTATTTTGGAGGGAGCTGATTTTACTATGTACTACTTTACTTTAAGGAAATTTAAGGAAAATATTTAATTGACCTTAAGGGTGGTACTAATGTGAGATTCTCATACCTGCTGTGATGCCTGCTGGTTCATCTCAACACCACCTGACTCCAAGCAGGTCATCATCTGAAAGCAACAGGAACAGGAACAGATAAAATGACTCAACAGTTTCCTTTCTATCTGACAGTAGTTCACACTGTCAGTTTTGTAATTTTGTACCTTAGCAGTTTTGATGTGCTGCGAGACTTTGTCGAAGTTGCAGTTGAGCTCGGCCAGTTTGGGCTCCACCACATCTCGGCAGGCGGGTCCCCTGCTGGTCATCAGAATGATGGCCTGGTCCTTCACGTTGTCCACACGCAGACTGATGTCCTCCAGCTCCTCCAGCATGCTCTGAGGTCAGACCAGAGGACAGTAACAGTTTATGTTATCAGTCATTCTCTCTCAGACTGGGTGGCAGAGTAGCCTTGGGTCTGAACAGAGCTAAGTGCAACATGTACTGATCAAGGTTAACGGGCCCAGGGACCAACTGATATTTAGTGGCGACCTTCAGTTGACAGGGAGAAAGGAAGGGTTAAGAATTTAGTTTAAAAAAGTGTAAGATATATTATTTGGCACTATCAAACTGACATACTCAGCTTCTCCTCTTTTCTCATTCAAATACCTCAACACACCTCATTTGCCCCTGACCTGGCTCTCTCTCACTCTCTTTTTATTCTACCTGGTGAAAAATGGTGACACTGGGCAATTACTATCTAAGGCCTACACAGCAATGTCCTAATACCGTCCAAATATGTATGCATCTTTAAGATTTCCATCCTAACTGAGCACAATAAATTTCTGCTGCAACAGATGACAATCCAAATGGGATATTTAGAAATCATTGATCATTACCTCACTAATCTTTTCATGTGAAAACGCATTAAAGTCTCTCTGTCCCAGAAGGTAACAGCAGAGGTGTTCCTTGATGGATTGTCGCAGAATGCATTTCCTTGCCAGAGGCACTGATTTCCATAAAGCAATTCTAAACCACTATTTGCTACTTCTATGCCCGTCATGGTGTAGGCCCAGTCTATTCTTACATGTTTTTTGGACTTTACAGTCAATGAAAAATAGAAAGAATTAATAACTGAAATGGCAACAGAAATCATTTGGTAACTACCCCTTATGTAATGGGTGTGCTGTATCCACAGTCTAAGGTCATTCTTTCTTTCTGCCCACTGTGTTTCAACTCTCTCTCCCTTACCTTCACCACCTTCTCCCTCTCTGTTGGGGCAAGACGCTCAGCCTCGTCCAGGTGGATCTGGGTCTGATACAGCCAGGTGCTGATGTGAGCCAAGTTCTCATCAAAAATTTCCACTTCATTCTGGTGACTCTGCACAAATACAAAGAAAAACAAAGGCTCTGTGTTGTGATGTAGACATTAAGTAAACTTTTGTTGTCCTTCTTAAGTCTCCCTGTGTTTTTCACATATCCTGCTTAATCTAAAACAAAGACATTTCACTGATTGCGAGAGTTTTCCATAACCTTTACTTGACTTGCTGCAGAGCATAATTACAAGAAATATTTTTTAGTCTCTTTGTTGATGTGGTAAATATATTTTTGTTGATTTGCATACCTATGTTTTGCTCTTGATTTGAATTTTATTTCTTTGCCTTGCCACTGCAATCATTTAACTTATTCAGCAAACTGAGGAAAGGTTTTATTTCGGGCGTGAATCTTTCACAGAAATAACCTTGCAATGATATTTTCTAAATCATTCCAAGGGGAAGAACAACTTTTTTTTTTTAATTTAATGAACCTTTTAGAATTTGATGACTTGAAGTATAAATTTAATATGATAAATGAAGGAATTACTGCTTAACTATTTCTCATTATCCATCAAAATAAGGCTAAAAGGCACAGCTAAGATTAAAAAAAAAAACATTTTCTCACTTGCTAATGCCTATGAAAACTTGAAGCAGATGGGAAAATGCACTGACTAGGAGAAAAAAAATAAGAAAACACAGCAAATCCTCATTTATAAGCCTTATTGTACAAAATATTTGCTCTCACCAGCACAGCGCTGAGCCAGTCCTCAGTCCAGGTGCGGACGCGTCCCCAGGATTCATTAAGTCCAAAGAGTTTGTCCTCCAGCTGAGCCTCACTGCCTTCCACCAGAGTCTGCAGCCCAGCACTGGTCTCCATCAGGCTGGACATCTCGGCCTTACGACGTTCTGACTCTTTGAGCAGGCCCTGGTGGAACAGCACACACATTAGGTACAACATATGTAACAAACTCAAGTGATGGTCTCCATGTTTCATTAACTTAATGCTATATCAACTACAAGTCTTGGGAATTTATTACACACACTATGCTATACAGGGAAATGAGGTATAAATTAGGTCTAACATAAATTAACATAAAATAAACTAAATATAAATATTGTGTATATTTTTATGCACATTGGCCTATTTGATGACTTCATGTGAACCTGTAACTCATTTAAAAATCACAGAGCTTCAGTTATGATCCTGTTGCTGATCTTTCCCTTCAGTGTGAAGGATCATATAAAATGATGCTCAGTCTTTTTCACAGGATCAGAGAAAGGGAAAAGAGTGCCAGTGAGAAAGACTGGAGCTCTCAGTAACTTCTCAGGAACAGTTCCTCTGCTCCACCTACTGGCCTGAGACAGAAGTACGGTCTTGCTTCTGCTGAGAAGATACTGTATAATGAAAGGTTCGGGACAGCTGCTCACATTAGCCCATGCAATCTCAGCATCGATGTCTGCTGGCATGTCTCCACAGCTGTTCTTTTGCTGGAGCTGAGTCTCATTTGCGGTCAGCCACTCCTGCAGAGCAGCGCTCTCCTTCTGAAACTTCTGGGACAGAGACAGAGCTTTTTCCAGGTCCTGCTTGCCCTCTGTTACCTGTCAAGAGAATCAAAACAAGATAATGTGAATATAACTTACAGTCATACGTGAGCTGCAATTTGTAGATCAAGGAGAATTAATTTAATTAGATTTTCTTCCCCAAAGTCAATTACCTGAGCACCAAGGTCATTGTAGAGCAGTTTGAGAGCTGTAAGCTGTTCGTCCATGGCCTTGGGGTTCTCAGTCTGCTGTTTCTGCACAATCTGGCGACCTGTCTTGATCACGGTCTCCACCTCTAGCTTCACCTCACTCAGCAACTTATATAATTTCTATACAGCAAAAAGATGGGAAATCCGTGCAAGTGAGATATACTCTGTATTTGTGTTTACATAGATAGGTTGGCAGGGATCTTGATTACTTTTAACTATGATAATGTGCACAAACCACAACAATCAGCTACAAATAAACAATGTCAACAGAGCATGTAAAAAAGAGATTGAGCTGAGGTCTGGTTCTCACCATGCAGCCACTGAGGTGGGACTGAATTTTTTCTGGTTCTACATCCTTGACATCCAGAATGTGCAGCTCGGCTTTGGCACCTTCAAGGACCCTCTTACAGTCCAACATGCGCTGCTCGAAGTTTGCAGGCTTCTGGAATAGCTGATACTTTGTGGAGATCTCCCTCAGCTTCCTCTGCAGTGAGCGAAGGGAGAGTTAATAAAGTTAGACATCCTGGATGACAAGCAGCTGCAACAATTCTTTTACACTCATACCAAGAACATGTAAACACTTCCTAATGATGAGCTTCCAGGAAGACTAAAATTAGTACAACACATTCCTAATTCATACTTCAAGCATGAGGTTAATGAGAGCGTTGCATTATTAATGTCATGATAATGTAGTGGCAGCATCACTTTTTGTAGTTTCTGGTGTTCTCCAGCAGGAGTCAGTGTTACCTGAAGCTGATCCAGCATGGTCCCACCACGGGCCGCCTTGCCATCAGTGGTCGGTGGAGGCAGGTTGGCCACGTTCCGTCTTCTCATCTCCTCTACTGTCGCTTCGTGTGCTGCGATCTCTGACCCGATGGTCTGAAGGAGAAATGGAAACAAAGACATGCAGCATGAGTGTGACATGTCCATTCCTGTGTATACTTATGCATTTATTGAGTGTTTCCTGAGTTTTTATACATATATATACATATATATTACTATTATTATGTTAAGAAGGACCAATTTAGTGTATGTATGGATTTAGGAACAAACCAGCTATGACTAAATGCAATTTCATTTAGGGGATTTTTCAGGCTGCTAATATAAAATTATTTTAGTCCAGCTACAGCTACAAGCAGAAGGGAGGAAAGTTCAGACAGGCAAGGTGATCCATCAAGCTTGGGTGCCTCCACAAGTGTCACATCTTGTCTGGCAGCTTCTCTGTGTGTGGATGTGTTTGTGCTGTACATGTGCCCTGTACCTGCGCCTCCTGAGGGAGCTGGAAGGCGTCTATGCGATCGGTGAGGTAGGATGTGAGCGTGTGATCCAGCTGGCTCAGAGACTCCTGCAGCGACTGGAGCGCTTGTTCGTTCTCCTTCAGTGTCTGCAGCTGCTGCTCGAGGCTGATCTGCCGGTTCACCGCCTGGATGGGTACAAAGTCAGGTGCTTGAGTTTTTCTGTCACTGTGATATTCAGCATGGAAGGTGACTGGAATAAGATTATTTGCTCACAGTGGGACTAAACATAATGGCTTATGTATCTTGTTGTTAAACATAATACTCAAGGGTATAAAAAGCTCTTCTCATTAACAACTTGTTTTGATTCTGAGCAGATTTGACGCTGCACAAAGGCACACTGTCGTCATATCCCATATCTTATAATAAAATATGATTGATGATACAAGAAAAATACAACAGACAGTGAATCATAAAAATAAAACTAAATTAAATGCAAAATACTGAAAATAATGAATGGATAGAAATACAAATAACTGATAAACCCAATTAAGTACTTGGTATTATTATACACACAAATCTGAATACACAAACTGGTGACACTGCAGCGCAAGACAAATACAGCCCACAAGTAAGTCTGAGACAACTTGACACTGGCATACTTGTGGCTCTTGTTAATATAAGTGATACATTAAAATACAAACTGAAACAGTGGACAGAAAATGTATAGATGTAACACACAAAGACAAGGTCCTGACCTGGTGGTTGAGTTGCTCGTAACAAGAGTTAAAGGCCTCTAGTTTTTCACTAATGAGTTCATCCAATATGCCCCCGTCAATCAGCGTCTGACCCAGCTCTCTGATTTGTGTGCGGTTGTCCCCGGGGTGGCGAAGCACACTCTCCAAAGACTGGTGATTAACAGAGGGATGGAGAAGAGGGTAAATATCTGCACAACAAATTTGAAAATAATCAAGCAAAAAAGGGAAAGAAAGGAAGTGAGGACAAATTCAATAAAATAGTCCTTTGGGAAAGCCACAAGAAAGGTGAGCAGCGTCACAGGTACAAAAACGTTGGCACGGAACCTGAACAGGACAGCAGGAACGAATAAAAACATAGATCAAAGCTAGAAACCCAACACCAGAGGAAAACAAAACACAAAAGAGGGAAAAGAAATCCAGAAAATGAGCAAAAAGTGTGTTTATGTGCGTGAAAGATTGAGAAAGGACCGAAAAGCCGAGCAAACAGATGGAGTGCAGATGCAGAAACTGCTGGGCTGGGTGTGTCAGATGGAAGCAAACCAAAAAAAGAAGATGATAGCAGGAACGAGGAAAGAGAGACAAGTGAGAGAGGCTTGTCAAGCGACAGCACTTATTTGGAACCAACAGACATTGTTTATGTCGGGGTCATTAAATGTGCTTTTCCTTCCCGGAGGTAATGGACAGACAGTGTGACAGCCCCCCTCCAGAGGGGTGAGTCTGATTAGGAAACTGGGAGACTGGGAAGGGTGAAGGGTGAGAGAACGAGGTTCAGGGGAATGAAGTGAGAGAGTGGGTGGGGACGACAGAAAACATCCAAAAAACACATAAGGACAAAGAGGAGAAGGAGGAACATTGTCTTCAAGGGTCTTCAATTTCCTTCATCACTATGCGATGTTACAGAGGCTGCACTGTGATTAAAGTGACTTTGACAGTTTTGCTGGAGGCAGTCTACAGATATAGCAGCAGAGCAAAAGAAAGCAGAAGAAATTTAGATGACAAAGTCAAAGACAATGAGGTTATTAACATCTAGTTACATATTAAATGGACCATCGGGTTACTTACCCCGTCTCTTTAAGCATTTTGAATATACGTTTAGACATGGGGTCACAGATTGCCACAGCTACTTACATTTCCAAGGTACAGAGATAAGTTAAGAAATAAAGCATGGATTTAAACATAGTCAAATATGAACTGCTGCTTTAAATATGTCATATTTATTATTTACTTTCTGTTGACAGGCGCCTGCAGCCAAGCAGAGTGAGTATGCATTAACAAGTAGTTAGCTCCATAGCATGTGTGTACAGTGTGTGATATTTTGCGTATCATCTTGTTGCGCCTGAACTAATAGTGATCCAAGAAAAACTGAATTAAAAGCAACTGTGCTCTAAGATGTTTCACCTCACGTCCAAGAGGCTTTCTGAGTGACTGGTGAGGACATCCAGGTATTTAACATTTGGTTTGCAGCTGGACTTTTCTTTGGGTTTTGTCTTGCTGTCCCAAACTAAAAAACTCACTATGTATCCAATATGTCAAAGGACTGTGTAACCTCTATCCTTTTGCTGTTACTGATCCCATAGGCATCCAGCAGTGGAATTAAGATGACTAATGTCACCCTTAAAATTCCCTCAGGCTGCACCCAGAGGGAGGCTTCAACAGAGCTTTAGTCCTCTGCCCTTCAAGAATGAGAAAACTAAGAAGGGAAAATGTGATAAAGGAAACGGAGTGCAGGGAATTTGATGTGATTATACTGTGTGTGAGCATGTGTGTGTGTGTGTGTGTGTGTGTGTACCTCCAGAGCTTCATTGACTGTTTCAGTGCTCTCTGGTAGGTTTTCAGTAGCTTGGACCTTCTCCTCCACAGTGTTGAGCCAAGTCTGCTCCATGTCCAGGTACTGAAGCAACTCCATCCAACAGGACCAAACCTCCTACAAAGTACACCCCAACACACACGCACGCACACACACATGCACACAAGGACACACATATTCAAATGCACATCAGGGGAAACACAAATGATGTTACTAAAAAGTGACAGCTCTATCGACAGTGTCCTTATTTTCAATATGGGACATATTAAGGACCATAAAAAAAAACATTTCACTGTGAGGCACTTTACAAAAAAAGAGTCGGAGTCTTATAGTCAAATTAAACAGCAAAACTCTGGGGACAAAGACAGGATGGTGACTAATGGACTTGAGGCAAAGAGATACACAAGCATAAGCGCAACTCTGTGATTTGTCTGACCTTTATCCTGCAGAGTCTGGAGGATGATAATCAAAAACAGTGCCCCGAACTATGATTTTACACTCACAGATTAGCACAGAAAATAAGAATCACCAGTACTCCCTTCCAGCCTCTCTTGTTCTTCGCATTAAAACAAACAAAAGGGAGCTGAAGAAATGACAGACCACATAAACAGACTTGTCATTCAGATGCTGTACCATGGGAGCTGCAAGGTGATGAACAAATTGGGCCATTCATGCATAAAATTAAGAATTATTTTTGTGAATGTGTGTCACAGCAACTATTTATACAAGAAAAGGACTTTAACCTTAAACTCAAAAGCAACTTTAATCCACTATGACCAGGCACCTCTTCTTTTTGCATTGTCTATAATGAAAACTGTAAAGCAGCGGTGCACATATTCAAAAGCAAACTATAGAACTTCATCTTTAATCCCTCCCCAAGACGGAAGGACCCTCCCACACACACACATTACCTCCAGAGTGTGACACTTGCTCTTGAAGCGGTCACAAAGCTTATGATAGTTGGCCAGTACCCCCTCTAGCTCCGACGTGAGCTCCTGCCCACGGCTTCCACCAGGTGGCGATGATCTGGACACCAACATGTTGATGCTGTCTTTCAGGATCTTTACCTTCACCTCCTTCTGTAGCACATCCTCTTTAGCCCTCTGTGAGAGATGGGGAGAGGTGAGAGAAGGATGATGACATCACATCCCTGTACAGAAACAAGGTGCTCAACAGTCAAACAGTCACAAGCCCACCTTCATCTCCTCCAGCGATGCCTCCAGTTCCTCAGGGCTCTTGTACTCAAAGTCCCTCATGAGGAACTCCTCGTCTACCTGGGCCATCCACTCCTGCATCTCTGCCAAGTCTTTCCTCAGATTCACCTGCTTCTCCTGACTCTCTGCAACACGCTCCTGATGGCTCAACAGCTGGAGGGAAGCATATGTCAACAGGTTTGTCAGAGAAATGTGAGAATAATCTAAATAAGACTTTAGAAAAACTAAGACCTGTGTCGCCTTGTGTTTAAGTCTCAAATGCATCATGTGTCAATGCAACTACATGAATAAACACATGTATGTACGCACAGAATAAAAAAAGCTTCACATTCAAGTGAACAACATACCACGCACACAGAACACAAACAGAAGAAGAGTTTCCTTCACCTGTTTGCTGAGTGTGTCCCATTTGCCCCGGGACTCTTCAAACTTATTCTGCCCCCACTTGGCCAGTCCTGGGACTGTAGCTGCCTGTACAGCACTCACATTCTCTCCCATCTGCTTCAACGACCCTTCCACTGACTCCATCTCATTCACATACTCCTTGTTATCAGAAAGAAGAAAGAGAGAAGAAGACACACCTTGAGGAATAATACTTGGAGGATTGTGGCTATTGTTAAAACTCTGCAGTCTTAAAAACAGCAGTATATTAACTTTTAATAATAAAATCATGTTGTCTTCATCAGCATGTCCTAATCGGCTGTCCTCTCACCTTGCACTGGTTAAGCTCTTCCTGTAGATTCTCTGCATCACCTGAACCCGTGGCATCACGGGACAAAAGCTCTTGAACGGCATCTAACCAACGTTCAACTTGCACCAAACACACCTAAGAACAGCATTAAACAGGCGACTTATTATCATTCATGTCTCATACAAGAAATACATAAACCCTCGCATTTTTATTAGAAATGAGAACTACTGTACCTGATAGTCCTTCATGCTACCCAGGATGCATTGCAGAGTGCCCAGCTCCTCACGAGCCCTGGAGGAGAGTTGACTCCATCTTTGTAGTTCTGCAGGATCGGAGGCTTGCTGTGTTTGCTCAATCTCTAGACACAGGCCCTGAGGTGAACAAGAGTTCAGGCTTAAAATGACATGTCTAAGCTGTGTGTGTATATAAACCAAAGAAACTCTTTTTGCCAGTAAAGGAATTTGCTCTGCACAATTTACACTGACAATGGGAACAGGTCATCCGTGATGTCTTTGATTTACTGGGGCTTTGTTATCAAAGTAAGAAAATTATGTCTGTACCTCTTTTTCCTCTCCAAAAGGCTCCACAAATGTGATTTCCTTTAACATTTGCAATGCTGACAGGTTTTGTATTTTGAAACTTGTATAATTAACAACAATGTCTGCATACGTGTAACCAGCACAAACTGTTAATTAATAATAATATATCATATCATCTTTGTGCTAAGGGATGCAATCCAATCCTGTCAAGGTGTTTAGGTCATGTGGAGTACATACTGATACATAAATTTCCACACAGGTTAGCACACACGAGTGATAACAGCACATGAGTGAACGATTTTAACACATTTAAAACAACACATTTGTGCACATTGGGCATAAAGAGGATGAATACCACTTTCCATAAATAGGCTAATTGCTAAAAGGATTCAGGTATGTTGTCATGGGATTGTATGTTGTGTCTGTCAGGCTAACTGACTAGTTGAGCAGCTCCACACTTAGCTGTTAGGAGCTCCACGCTGCATGCATGGGCTCACTGCCCAGAAT
>OMNW01031109.1:0-22628 GCA_900303245.1 Selene dorsalis | reverse complement strand
CTGCGAACGGTGTCCACCTTGTTCATTTCAGGGAGGAACAAGAGAACGTGAGGTGGCTGGGTTCACACCAACTACACTGTATTGATTACAGCTGCCACAACTCTGGCTGCTGGCCATCACATATGGAGACACTGCTGTAACACTCATATAATAGGATCTCTTGGTAATATACTCAAGTGTTTTACTTTCTTTTCTAGACTTCTTCTCTGGGGTAAAGTTACCACCTAACAGTGGGGAAGCTGCTTGTAGCTGACTGTAACTGGTTTTATATTCTTATGGCACTGCAAGCAACGTGTATAAATTTAACCCCTTTACAAGTCATTAATACTAAACTGCAGCAGCTGAGAAGTCTGGCACAGCCTTTTAAATCCATCCACACCCACACAGATGCAGGAAATTAGCTGAGTTTCATATGCTAAACTCATGACTGACAACTAACTAGATTGGTCTGATTTTTTCGTGTAAAAACCCACGACTGTTAAACATACAGAGAGCTGCTGTCATAGGATCAGTATTTATCTAAAGTTTATTATCTACAGTCATCTAATTTAATACCTGTGCATTCAAAAAATGCAATATTTATTATTTTGAGCCTTTGGGTCCTTCAGATGATCTATAATCATTCAGACCAGTAACACACACGCACACAGGCAAAAAGACATTTGTCCACACTGCATCTAAATTAAAACAAATACAACACATCTCAAAAGATTGTTGTTTTAATCAACAGCATATAAGTGAGTGAGTCAATTTCCTCATTTATATGCCCACACAACTTCAAGCTTGATAAAAGTTCACAGCAGCCACTTCATGCAGGAAGCAACAAGGTACAGAAGAAACATTCAATATCGACTGTTAGAAGGGCCAAAATACCTATGAATATATTTCACACTAAGTGTAGTCTACATATGCCTGTAGTTTATGTACTCTGGCTGTAGTACACTTATATACTGTATAGGTCTTGATTCTCTCAGTTCTCTGCGATAAACACCTCTGTATCTTTAAATTACTTCCACACAACTGTGAAGCCTGTGGCTACAGATATGGTTGAAAAAAGATTTTCAACAGTGGAGAGGACATAGTGATTTAGCTTCATTGTTGTTGCCATGAATAAAAAAGGAGAAAAATCACAATACTGTTGCTAAAAATTGTTCTTCTTCCTGCCAGGGTCACTGCACCAATGAGCTGGACTCAAGTCCCACTTTTCCACTGAGCTGTTTCCACAGAGGCTTCATCTCTAAACAGATATTGAACAGGCACTTCACTGTCCCACTCTGACCATCCTTTTTGTCAGACCACCTCACATGGCAGCGCTACATGTCTTTAGACTGACACCAGACCAGTTTTATTCCAACTCTCTTTCCTCCTTCTCCTTCACCTTCTCTATCCATTTTTACCTGCATCTCTTTCCACACATGCTCATCTACTCACACCTTTCCAATCTCCACATCATAATAGGGGAATGAAAGGGAGTTTATAAACTGAAGTGAACATCAGATCTACTGTAATGAAATCTTATCAATGTGTTCCCTGTGCTATATTATTTGCATATAAATGACATAATATAATAACTCTCTTCGGCCTCTACCAGGGAGGAGTAAATATTTCTCTGTCTGCTTTGTCTCGTTGCCGTGACATGGGAAAGCGAGACGCTAATTGAAGAGAGGAAAGCATCTTTATGTGACGACTGACATTCAATTATGTTTGGGGGATCAGATTAGGTGGTGGCCCCAGAAATGTTTGAAAACAACATTTTGCAGAGCGGCAACTCTGTAGGCAGCCGAGGGTGTAATTTGAATGGCTGTTTGAGGCCTGCGCTGAATGGCACTGCTCTGAATGGAATCACTATGCTATGACCTGCAAGTAATTGGATGTCCGGAGTGAAGTGTTGACAGAGAGGGGGAGCGACGCTGACAGAAACAAAAAAAAAAGAGACAGACACTAAAGCAGGAAGACAAAGACAGAAAACAAGACAAAAAGAAAATAACCAAGACAATGATACGATGAATTGGCACAGCAAGGAGCCAAAAAACAATAAAAGAGTGGGAAATAATTACCCCAATGAAAGCAGAGAAAATATATGTCGTTTTCCTTAAGAGTTTAACCTGCCAAAACTTCAACTGTCATTCATCACAGCGCACAGGCTTGTAGCCGCTCTGGCCATGGAGCCAAATAAGCCATTAGATGGGATAAGCTTTCTTCTCAGACCAACACTTGACAGGAAGCACACTGCCAAGGTCGCACCGAACAAGCATCACTGCATTCAATGTATCCTGCTGAACAAGGCTAGTTGTGTACATTCATCCATCTACCCATCACTCTGGATTTGTACTATAAGCAGAACAGAGCAGATAATGGAAAGTAAGTCCTTAAAATGCACAGCATTTTCACTAAAAGATCATTTGTTGACAGATGCCTCAACAAGGCTCATAACCTGATTCGTCTGCACAGATTATTTTTAATGTATACAGTACAACAGGCTGCTCACTGTCGCACTTGCTCATACTCAAGAAGAATGATTTTGTTGCATTGTCAGGAAAATAGTTTTATAGGAAAATAGTTTTAATACTTAAAAAAAATGTGATAAATTGTTGTACTGCCGTTTGTTAAGATCTGTCTGACATGAAAAAAAGGCAGAATGAAAAGATTTAACAAGCGTTCACAACAAATCACAACAGATGGAAGGGGTCAAATACATACATTTAAAAGAAATAAACAACTCAAAATTTAAGGAATCATCCAGTTCTATCTACTTGAATATAAACATGACATTTTCACAATACATACACACAGCCACACACATACATACACACACACACGCGCACACACACACACACACATAAACACACAGACATCAATTTTATCCCCATGTAATTCACCTTTGTAGAACATGGAGGGGGACAGAGGGGTCGGCCGAGTCCATCGATTGGCTATCCTTACCAGTGACAGTTCCCAGATTGGCCAGAGAGCATTAGAGAGTCAGAAAGTCACACTGCCATTAGCAGTCTGTCCTCTCTGGTTACAGCCTGCCTGCACATGGACACTCCATACTCTAAAATAGATTACAATGATCGGTGTTGGGTGTGTGTGTCTGTGTCTGTGTCTGTGTCTGCGTGTATAGCAGAGACAGATACCTGTGTCTGTATGCATGCCTAGAAAATGTGATCTTTGTACTTCAAGTATTTTCTACATGAAGTTACAGCCAATAACCTTTGCAATAACCTTTCATCTTTCTTATTTAGTGTACAGTGTGTCATTATGTCTCCGAACGCCCCTCCTCATCTTTGCAGTATGGGAAATGTACTACATCTTCACAGAAGTAGGTATTCATCATGTCGCTAAAGACAGTACACATCAGAGTATATGAAGAAGGAGATCAGAGAGCGTGTTTCCACAGCTGAATATTCATGTTACTGTATATACTGTAGCTGAGTCCACTCTAATGGACAAGTTGTGACCTGCACATTCACCACACTATGAAATAATAATGTAACATTACGAGACAGAGTTGTTTTCGAGGCAAATGCATAGCCGGAACTACATTCCAGACATGGCTGCTGGGCGGAGTGATTTCAAAAGTGCAAGTAGTTCTGAGTATTTGCTTCATGTGTCATAATGTTACATAATTATACATGATTGTTTCATAGCGTGGCAAATGTGCAGGTCACAACTTGTCCACGAGAGCGTTTTGGAGTTGTTGGATTGTGTATTGTGTATTTGAGGAGTATTGAGGGACCGAGGACCTTGTACCATTCACCTCCATTGTGTTCTGAGCAGCTCACGTCTTTGCCACGCAGATCTCAAAACATCATGCACTGATAATTAAAGGTAATAAACCTACTTCTATGACAACTGTATAGGAATTATGGCAATAGGCGAATTTGCCAAAATGTTGAACTATCCCTTTAACATTCATCTGCACGTGCAAAAATTATAAATAATCCCAATTCCACTGTGATGGCATACTGCACACCCTCAGGTCAAACACAGAACTTTTTAGCTGTTTTAAGAAAGCAGGTTAAGATGGACATTTTTGTAAAGTAGACAGATTTCTACCAACAGTATTCTGATGATTAAGGGCGATTTCCATGCGTATCCAGTCAAAGACATGAACGCTCCACCATCCTTTCAGACTTATGAAAATGGCCTCAACCCGGCAGCAATATTAGCTGTCAAAAATTACAGCCTGCCATTGATCCAACAGCGTCGCATGTCAGAATAATATAAGACAGTGAGGGGAATGTGTCTAAAGTAAAGGAAGGAGAAAAACACAGAGGAATGGAATAAATGTGCATATCAAGACAGGATTTTACGCCTCAGAGAAAGCACTAGAGGGAAAATCAAACTGATTTCGATGTGACAAAATTGATTTTCCAATTTTCTCTGGATTGCTTTCTGCCTCCCCCTGGGCAGGTGAGGTGTCTATTGAAATGCACTAAAAGCTCCAGCTGAATTATGTCTGAGGAATTTGAACAACAGACTGGCAAAATTTGCCTGTCTCTCGTCCCTTTTTTGTCTTCTCTCTTTGTTTCTGCTTTGGTTTGCCGTGTAAAACTCTCTGTCACACACAAACTGCACACATATGCCAGACATGCTGTCTCAAAAAAACTTCAAACTTCAAAACCTACAACTCTGGCTGGAATCGATGATTGTCATGCAGGGACTACATTTATGAGAATGTGCTGAAGAAGCTGGGTTTTAATCTCTGCAGACCTAGAGGAGGACAGTATAAAACTTATGCCTTCATGCACTTCCATCTGGCTCTGCTGTCTAACTGTGCTTTTGAAGAAGTCTCCTTCTTTTCTTTTCACAGAGATACCGCACTGCGAATGTACAATTGCTAAACTCCCCCAAGGTTGTTTTAATTTTTCCAGAAACATAAATGATGTCAGTGAGGGGGATAGATCCTCGTAGATACAAAGTCAAAGACAATCGTACACGACCCTTCAGGCCTGTGCTGCTTTTAGGTGGCCACATCTGCAATCATGTTAACAAAACCAGCTTGTATTGCAGACTGGATTAGTCATCACATGTTGATGTTTGGAGGGGAACAAAAATATGGCATTTGAAATGAACGAGATTTCATAGACTGTGAGAATTCTTCTTGTCACACAAAGAAAACATTTCAAGCTGGGGTAGACAGTGGAGTTTTGGCATCAATGGGCAAAAAAAGAAAAATCCTTTCAGCCTATTGTAATTTAAGTGGTCTAATAACAACAAAAGTAGATCACTACACCTCCTCTTAGCTCCGTTTTCAGAGTTAGTTTCAGTCCAATCGCAAGGACATTCAATATCAATGTCATTCTTTGTTTCTATTTGATAAGAGGGCTGAAAAGTTAAAAAAGGCTATAAAATTTACAAGCTCTGCTGATCATGCAAAAAAAGAGAAATATACGTGTCCTTTGAGCCGTTATGGAGCTCAAATGAGAACTAATGACAAAAAAGATCTACAGTAATGGTATTCAATACAAAAGAAATAGTGTAAAACCACAATTTCTCTCATACTTGATCTTTTTTTTTATAATTTCTTGAACATATACCACATTATGTGCAGCCTGAATACATGCAGGTCTCAACAAACTTAAAATTGGCTCCAACTGGTTACACTAATAATGACAAAAATCTTCCCATCCTTGTTCTTCTTAAAAGATGAAAATGTGACAGTAGCAGCTGTGGACTCAGCCTTGTTCAGGCAGCTCCCAGGTGAAAATAATGTGTCCAGTCAAACCCAATATGGCCGCCACCTAAGGTGCTTATTTAATCAACAGAGTAAGTGAAATGATCAACCATGATTCCAGTGTGATTCTGCTGATATACAGAGACAAATGAGTTTAGATATGAGGTCTTTCCGTTAATAACTCCAACAGTTTATCACCTGCAGAGAATAAAGTGAAAGGAAGAATCTGCTTTTTTAAGAGATTTATAGAGGCCACAAACAGGATGACAATTTGGCAGTGTGCCTTCTTCAAAGGCATTTAACTGCATATTTTAACACCAGCCTGTGAGTGGTTGTAATAAATCCTGGCTGCAGACAAGAGGAGGCACGTGCTTCATGGAGAGAATTAAGAGGATCTTTTGAATATCCTGGAGGTGATGAGCTTCAGAAGTCTCACTTTTCTGTTACTGCAGAGAAATTACAAAAACCAACATGCATCTCCCAAATGGTTCGGTCTTTCAATCACCTCACAAAACCACACTAACAGAGCTCACTGCATTGATTACATCTCATTTCAATTACGCCGCTATTAAACAGTTTACTGTAGCTCAGGGAGCGGCTCATCAGGACGGTTAGCTGCCGTGGTTCCAGCAGTTCCGGATGGGAGGTTTTCAGCCAAGCTTGTTGGACACCACCAGAGCCAGCGGATGAGTGTGTATCACCTCAATTAAACTATGCGCTAAGTGTCTGACAACAGCTAATATTCCTCTTCCACCAGCGAACCCAATCGATGTTCTGGCATTCGTCACCCTGCTGAAAAAGCAATCATCCTGTTGTCTCGCTCCGGTTAGACGGGGGAATGGAAAGACGCTCGTTTGACTTCTGCGCCTGCTCGCTGGGATGCAACAGCACCCATTCTCACAAAGCAACACAACTGGCATACAAGACACACTCATACACACATGTTCATGTGTAAGAGGACCTACAACAAGCTGCATCTCAGATATGCCAGTGACAAGAGGGAAATTTTAATCTGTTCAGGGAAAACTTCCAGAACACTTAATTTAGAAAAGAAGAAGAGGAGATTGTGCCTTAATGCAGAGTGACACACACACAAACAGGGTTTGCCAAGTGTACCCACCTCTCTGTCAAGTAACGTGGGGGAGATGACGGTGACAATGTCGCCTTTTTCTGCATCGATGTAGAACATGTTCGGGGACGGTTTGTCTGGTGACTGCCTGACGATGTTGTAGCGCAACGCCGCATTATCTGTGGCGGGGTCGTCTGCGTCGAACGCTGTCATTCTCATCACTGTGGTTCCTGGATAAGACAGACAGCAAAGGACAGGGTGGAGTCTGAACTTAATCACAGAGGAGGAAAAATGACAATGTGATAAATAAACGTCTTCAAAAGGCATAAAAATATGGAGTAGTTTTTTTTTTTTACCCTAGACATCAAATGAGCAGCAAAACAGGTTAGGTTTCATCACATCAGTTGCATTCCTCTTGTGTAACCAAAACATTAAAGAGAAAAGCCTCTGAAATAAATCTCATAAATAGAACTGTATGAAACTAATGTAGTTTAATAACACTCCTGTTTGATCTGTGCAGATTTCAAAGATATCCAACATTTCACATCCTAATTACAAAATTCTGATAATTATAGGAATGTATGTTCATGCTCCCAGTTGAGACGAGTGTACCTTATTATCTACATGATATCTCTTATATGCACTACCTCCAATATGTATTGTGTTTGGTGTTCTAAAATTAGAGCACTTGTGTCAGCAGGTGTGCGAAAAGTGCAATTTCAAACCACTGCTGCCCAGACAGCCACTTAAAAAGTTAGCCTTTCCTATTAATGTGTTTTCAAACTCATGTCAGCTCTAACAGCAGGTTGCATTTTATTTTTTAATGGGAACAAAAATGGAAATCCTGCCACCACACCTGAGCTGAAAATGGAAGGCAATCCTTGACATACCCTCAACCCTCAATATGTGTCTCTTGTCGCATAGATTCAGATGGGCTCACGAAAATGCACAAGTGTGTGCTTCCAAGGTGTGGACGAACACACACACACACACAGAGGTTGTGTCTCTTCTGTCTCTTCTGCTCAGTGGTTTATAAACTGGATTACCGTTCAAGTTCTTTCTGTCACTGACATCTCTGGTTAAAATTTCATCGGCTGAGTACCTCTTCAGTTTGTTTAAGTTGCGAGTTTGCCTTGTTCTCAGAGAGATGTGTGACTGCATCCTGATGAGACGGTTTGTTTGCGACACAGATGAAAACTTCAGATGAGTGGGGGATGTCCGACACTCTGCAAGACTGATGATTTTGTGGGTGTGAAATGTGAAGCGACATTTTCTTAACAGAACTATAATATAACTATAATCTTGGCTGGAAAAACAAACTATAATTCTAAAATGACACAACCAATCAATATGGATGATGTGATTCTGCTTCTGCTTTCAGCTTTTTAACAATATGAGATCTGACACAAACACCCACCAAGCATTTATTTTACAAAAACCCTTTTGGAGTCGCCTCACATAAAGCACATTCATTCTTCACTGAAATTATTAAACTGACTGAAATTGTAAGTACCACATACCAGCGCTGCGTAGCACGTATCATAACCATCGATCTCTTTTCATGCTTCCTCTCAATACCTGGCAGTACTTTGCCACAGTACATTAGCCTAACTAGTCAAATAAGACACAAAAGGGCTACAGGAAAATATGCAAAGTCTACATTTAATAACAGTGACTTAGGAGCAAATGTCTTAAGTCCATTTGGAACTAATGAGGGGCAAAAAGGTATGGGTTTTATCCCCTTTCCATTTGCACTTCAAGGTGAACCATTAATGGTTAAGTAAACCAGTAATCCTGCTTCTGCAGAATAATTACACAGTCCCATCTCCCTCATTACCTATACTCTGTTCCACTTCACACCTCAAAAGCGACACACACAGATGATTCAGTGAGCGCGCACACAAACACTCACTCATGCTCACACACACACGGTATTGCCCTCTGACACACCAACTGGCACCAAATTAGAGAGTTAAAAACGATGACTAAATTGGTTATCTTGAACAGATCTCAGTGAATTATGTTCTCATTTCACTGGCAAACTGAGGTCTCCTGAACGCACCACAATCATATTACACTTTTTATCTGATATCAGAGTCAAGCTGACCCTCTCAGTCCTCACTGACTTCATCAGATACCGTAATTCCACTCACCATTGTAGATCATGTAACCAGGAAGCATTTGTCAGCCCTGAATGCAACAGTCATCAGTATCAATCAGCTTGCATGATAAATATCTAGCATTCTGTAATGGGACAATGGGACTGAGTACATCTCTAACCCCAACATCCATTGTGTTAATCATGAAATTATATCATGCAGGTGGCCACGGTGAAGACTCATTGCCCTCTGTTATCATCTTCATCCTCTGGCAGGAGCCAAGGCTTAATCAATCAATCTTAACTACATTTGATGGTTATGTGGTGGGACGGAAGTGACTGCACAGGACTAACATTACTACACTATCACGGAGATCCATCTGCTGTGCTGCTGCTGGATGACACCAGCTCAGACTGGATGAAGAGAGAAGTGATACAATAGAGCCGGAGTCGGCAGGCAGAGTCAGTAAACACTGTGTGATGCATGGCTATCAACTTACTGGATTATAAGATGTACATATTGTATATGTGACAGCCGGGCCGAAAAAGAGACAGAGAGAAAAGGAGTTGAGAACAAGCCTGTAACGTAAAACATCACCAATTCACACATGAAAAGACACGATGATTGACACAGAAAAAGAAAGTGCCCACAGATACACGATGTGGATTGATTTCATCACATGTGCTGGTGGGACATGGTGTTGTTGCCTACAGCTAACCCCTATATCTTCCTCAAACACCAAGGGAAATCAGTGGGAGCCGGCAGATCTGTGGGTTCCACCGGGGAATTGACACATGGTGAAAAGTCAAGATGAGGCGAAGATGAAGATGAAGAGCACATAGACAAGACGGAAAAAAAGGAGGGTAAATATGATGCTAGTACGTGTTCCAGTCTAGTGTGTGTTGCCTGCACATCCAGACTGTCTGTCCCAAAGTGAATCTGCATGAGCGTTAGTGATTGGAGTTTCCATTTCAATTATTCACCACGCACAATAGATATTTCAAATCCTGAAATGGGATTCATATTAATCAGACTCAAGTAACTGAAAAAAAGACCAGGAGCCGACCCGTCCTATTCTCAGGTGGGAATGAGATCAAAAGAAGTTCAAAGATGAATCATCTTATCCCTTACCAATACTGCTGAGACACATGATTATGAATAACAAGTACATATTCATAAGAAGCAGAATGCAATGGGGAGGTGGCACCAGAGGTTACTGTACGTGAAAATGCTTGAGAGAAAATCTCAAGGTGAGAAAGAGAAAGAGTGACACTCAGAGAAAAATATGAAGCTTAAAAATCAAGACAACTATAGAAGGAAAACATCAGGGTAGAAACTGAACATCTGGTTAACTTGGTTA
The DNA here is from genome assembly GCA_900303245.1 of Selene dorsalis. Lineage (NCBI taxonomy): Eukaryota > Metazoa > Chordata > Actinopteri > Carangiformes > Carangidae > Selene > Selene dorsalis. Next base: position 12,423 of record OMNW01031109.1, on the reverse strand, counting down.
TAGGTTGAAGGTCCAAACAAAAGTCTGAGTGGAAGTGTGTTTTAGATGATAGAATTTGTGTCTGCCAGTGTTAATGCTCCAAAGCACAATATAGGAGAAGGGCGTGGACATTTTTCCAAATCGCCCCTCAAATGAGACCTGTGGCGCAGGGGAAATTGTGTCAGGATTCTAATTTGATTGGTTTATCGTCAGTAATAGACTAACAATTAAAACAGCGAGAGCAGCAGTGATGCACAATGGCCACGAAAACCTATTTACTAAATTACTTTTTTTTAATGAGTGAAGGGTTTCAGCCAAATTTAGAAGAGTTTTGATTATTTCTAATGCCAGATTCCTGCATTTGTATTTTTCAACTTCCTTTTCTCTCCAGTTTGAAGTGGACAGGGTTCAGCTGGAAAATGATGTTTTCCTGTTGCCAACACTGCTGGTGATGAAAATACAAGCATGAAACAGACGAGCTACATTTTTAGAATTAAACTCTTACTCCTCAAGCTTATATTCTAATAAATTTCAGTAACCTTAGCTTTGTTCATCTCTTTCTGATTTCCTATTGCTACAGAGAGGCACTTGTGTATTCAAAATCAAGTTCTCATGGGCTTTAAAACATACATATGAGATATAGAGCAATGCAAAAACCTATTATTTTTTCATATATTTCAACCTTATTTTGCCCCTTTGTAACCTTGTGCCTTAAATTTGTATTTCTTTAGCAGTGGATTGCTTGCAGCTTGGCTCATTTATATCCTTGCTGAATACTCTCACTCTCACTCTAGGTCTACAGTATCCAACTAGTGATGAGGGTCACGACTTCAGTCAGTATGACTCTGAAGGGTCATGAGCAAAAAAAGTTTGTTCACCACTGATCTAATGGCTCATTTTGATTTAAATCTGGCGAGCCTTTTTTTAATAATGAGGAAAAAACAACCCTGACCTGGTGCAATGCCAGTGGTTAACACAAACACAGACAAACATTTAAATGAAAGAGAATGACCAGATAATGTTTGCCTTGTCAACAAAGGAGGAGATTAATACACTTTTCTTCCAAATGCACTCGTGATGGATCAACTATACAAGGTAGGAGTTACAGAACCAGTGAGTGCATCTGTCTGTGGTTTCCATTGTGTAAATGGTTACCTATTCCCGCTCACATCTACAATTTCTATTTCCTGTGCAGCCGCAATTACATGCAGTCAAGTCTATTAAGTGTAAAGGTGATAGCTGTGGAAGTAGTGCTGGTACTGGTATTGACAGAGCAGCTTTGTTTATTTGACTGATTGGCACATTGTGCTCAGTCTGTCTACACTGTTTGCTTGCCTATATTGTTACCACTGCACTTTCCTTCAGTGCTTAGCCGCTGGCCTGTCTGCTTGTGCCTGCTTCTTTTGTGAAACTTGTCATTTCAAAAGGGATGATTCTAAAGATCTGCTTTTTCTTTTTCTTTAAGTCAGATTAGTCTATGCTTGAAGTTGAAAATGGTTGTTATGACTCATCAAAAACTGTCTGACTTTTACTTTTCAGACTTTGCAATCTATTGCTCGTGTGCATGTTGTAACAGCCTTGCATTTTCTTATCTGATTTTGATGATTTGAATGACAGTTTGAGAGAAGAATTATTTTGTGCATTTTGTATTTGTATGTTTCTTAAAAAGATCAATTGTCAAGAAACACTGTAATTTATGTCTGTGTCTATCATCACTCTGAACGTATGCAGACAGTGGCACAGAGGATTGTCAACCAGACCGGTCTACAATTCCCTGTACCACTGCCTGTAAGCCAGCTTTTTATTCCATTAGACTTTTGCTTGTCCACCTGTTTAACTGCCTGGTTGCCTGTCAGGCACTTTTGATATTAAGTGGCTTATTCTTAAAAACTTGACAATACAAATAAAAGAAAAGAAAATAAAAAGTACAAGGTCAGATGAGCATATTGTTTTAGGTGCAGTAAAACAAAACAAAACAAAACAAGCTGGCATTTCTTCTGCTTTTCAGAAACAATGTATTCATGATGAAGCCGGTGAGGATGCTGTCACATGGTGTTCCACTGATTTCCTATGGTAACTGCACAAACAAATATTGTAAACAAGTGGAACAACCAGAAAAAAGAAAAGCACTGTCTAAAAGCACTGTAGATTTACTGGATATTTTTACAAAATATTTTGACCCTGAGTAGCACCATATACTGTAAAGCACATGCTAATTTGGGCTTTTTTATACATGACTAAAAAGGTGGATAACTATTTGTTAACCAGTTAAACATGGGAAAAACTGTTATCATTACTTGAGTTGCATAATTAGGTTTTAATGATGGCTTCAAAATCACCTGTTGTTGTTGTCTTTTCTCAATCTACCAGATGTGAAGAAACCCACCCCAACACCAGCGTGACATGATGGACAATGTGAAGTGTAACTGACAACTGATGTTTATGAAAGATCTAGGGACGAGAGTAGTAGAGCGATTTAATGTGCTCATGCATTAGTTGGTTTTTACATTTCCAATTCCATGGTAGCTAAAAGAGGTGAAAACCGTACTTGGTAAAACAAATTCTGAGCAATGGCCATTACACCATGAAATAACAACTAAAGATCCATCTACGATAGTGCATTTCCTGCATTCCCTTAATACAATACAGTTTTTTTTTCCAAGATAAATTGATTATTTAACTTTTTTATTTCCTTAAAAGCTTGACCCAACATCACTGGCTTACTCCATTGACCATGAGAGTGACCTAAAGTGAACTCCTGCTTCAGCAGACAATTCTGTCAAACAGCCAGAGAGGAAATTTACTCAAATAATTGATCCCTGCAGTCAAAACTGTTTACTATGAAGTTGTTCTCTCTCAGCTTTTTCACAGGAAATGGACCACTGTCAGCCCCACATGTACATGTTTTCACATTGTGCCCAAATCGATTTGCAACTTGATTTTATGTTTTATATTTCTCAGTTTGCTGCATAAATGTTGACATGAATCTTCTTTTACAGCTAGGAACTGAATCATCCATTGTTTTGCCAAAAGTTTTGCTATTCAGTTAGTCATAAAATGTTTCTCAATGAATTAGTTTAGATTCACTAACAGCAGTGGCTGAGGCTGGAGATGTGAAAAGCTGTTGTGAAGCTCTGCGGCATGGATACTAAATATGAGATAATGAGCTCTGAGCTGCCAGTCGAGTGAATGGAGTGCAATACAGTTCAGCTGCCCTCTCCTGCCTCCTTCACAATGCAGTTTCTCCATTCTGTCTTGTCAGCCACTGTCTGCTCAGGCCACATCTGGACCACTGGCAAAAGCCTGATAATGAACAATTTATGCTGGATGCAACCCAATGTAGTCCGTGAAGAAAAGAAGAACCAAATACATACATACAAAGGCTTGTGAGAGAGAAAATCAGTGTGATTTGCAAATTGCGTTTGCAGATTGAAGAAATTATGATGTTATATTATACTGCAGATAGACAGACAGACGCGCTTGTGCTAGACCTTGTATTTGAGCAGAGATTTTAAAAATGAAATGACTGACAGAAGGACAATTATCGCTTTCATCACAGCATACCAATGACACATTTGCTGCTGAGAATATAAATAACTGGCTAATGAGAATATAAATAACACACAAACTAATGAACAGAAGAACTTGGCAAACAACTCCGTCAACACAATGATGATCAAAGCTGGTAATGAAATCATATCTTAAGGTGATAATTGAAAAATTTAATGAATTGTATTAAGTTGTTTGCAAAGAAAAAAAGAGAGTGAAGGGCAGCAGTGGCCTGCAGCTTAGAGGAGAAGAGGCAGGACGCAGAAGTGCAAAAAGCAGGTCATCAAATCCTCATCAACACCACTGTGGTGAGCACGGCTCTTAACCCTCAACTGCTCCAGTGGAGCTGCTCAATGGTCTGCAGCTTCCAGGTGTGAATGTGATCGGGATATTACTGCAAAAAGAAACCTGAGAAGTGTCTCAGTAGAACTACCATGAATTATTAAAGGTTCAAAAAGGAGCATATGCAAGACGGGAACCATAACCGGCTGGCTTCTGGCTATGTTTATATACCTATAGTATATGATAGTATATGCTCCTTTTTGTTTTCCTAATCAACCCAGTCAACCATCCCTGTATTCTGATTTGGTTCCAACCTGAAAAAAACACTGTCCATCTGAATAATAAACTGGTATTGATATTTGAGAAAACACAAACACTAACAGTTGTGAACTGTAAATTTTACGTGTCATTTTCTGAAAGTGCACTTACAACCCCAGGAAGCGATGCTGCATTGCAAAACACAGAATAGAACTACTTTTACAAATTATTTCACTATAATACAAATGCTTTCTCATTAAATCTAGAATTGTTTTTGTATTTGTTTATATTTTTTGTTTACTCAAATATTGAATAAACAGCCAAAGGCCAAACATGAAGCATTTCCATTTTTTCCAGAGTTTCCACCATGCCTACAGTGATGCCTCTGGTAATTCAGTTTCTTCACCTTAAAGCTAAACAATGATTCATTTCTCCACTAATTCGTTTAACAGGCTCATTTCAATTCTTAGTCACACAGGAGTGGAGGTAAGCACCGTCCCTACAGGCATCACTTTTGGGCAATTAAGTGTCAATCATGTCATCTGAGTTGAAGATCTTTGTCTTCAAAAGGGAAGCCAGAGTAGTCATAGAAACAGCACAACATGCAATTCTGCACAACTTAACCATCAGGCCGTTTTAAATCAGGAAAATAACAGGAATAGTAAAGCACTCAGAACTATTAGGTTGGATGCAAAGTTTTTCTATGTTTCTTTATTATCATTGTCTTTTTCATATTCTAGGTGCAGTCTATTTTGTCCTCTGACTGATACAATTTGTGCACACATGCACACACTACACAAATGTAATTTGGGATTTTAATCAGGGTTTTCCCCTTCGTAGCTGACTTAACTCTGTCCTACATTTGCATATCCGCATGTCCCCTCCTCTACTGCTAGCATAATGAATGCTACAGGTCCCATGGTGGAGCCAAATGTCAGGCCCTGAGGCTGGCAAACAGTCCTCAGAGCATAATGACCAGATGAACCACCTCCTCTCATGACCCCAAACAGAGCAGAGTGAAGAGAAAAGTCAACTAGATGTGACAGGGAGAAAAAGGAAAGAATTAAGACGAGACCAGAGCACTGAAATGGCATGACAGAAGTGAGAAAAGTGAAACTGAAAGAAAATAAAACACAAATAATTTAGCAAAGAGGAGACAAACAACTTGTATATGTTATAAGGACAGAGAGACAGACAGAAGATTAAGAGAGAGATCAAAGTTAAGGGAAGACAAATGTCAGCGGGACAGGGTGAGCAGCGCAGAATGTGAAAAGAAACAAAAACGGAAAAAGGAAGTTGGTAGTCATGGGTTAATGCAATGTGATATTTTCTGAATGTATCAAAGCTGTTGACTCAGCTGTGCAAAGTGCACAGTTGAAACAGTAATCAGCAAACTCAATAACAACCTAGGGTGTATTGATTACGGGAAAACTTCAGCAGCCACACCACATGATCCCATCATCATTAAAGAAAACCTAATTACCCTGTGGCTGTGATGCCACCAGACATGTCCAAATGCTTCATGCTTTTAATGTTCTGCCAAAGCAACCCCCCCACACCCACACCCCTGCAGAAGATCATTTCAGAAAGCAAGTCATTAATCTGAGGAGGCACAGAAGTGACAGAATATTGCTTTCTTTTTCTTAAACTTAATTAATCATCTCTGTGTGTGCACAATTAGACAGCAGATGATGTCTGATCCTGCTCAGCACACATAGCCAGCTGACACTACCATAAAGAAACTGATCCACAAAGATCCTGGCTAGATCCACAAAGCTGATCTCCACAGAGACTGGCAGAGACTCAGGATGAGAAGAGGAGGGCTTCGCTGGGACAGGTGGGGGAAATAGTACACCAACTTCACTGTTACCAGGTTGACTCAGTTACAGCTTGTATTTTTCAAATGGAATGAGCAGTACATGAAATACACATATTATACCTTCATTTACACTAATTTAAAACCCATCTGCCCACAACTGCTTACACAACAGGCACTGGCCAAGAAGCAGGGTACAAATTCCCATTCCCATTCCCATTCCCATTAGCTATTTCATAGTCCTTGACTAAAACAGTACTTGATGTGTCTGGTCTATGTGAATCACTTCTGCATGTCTCCCCGCCCATCTCGCACTTGGCTTAATGGGTGAGTTTCTGTGCCAAGGTTGAATCATAAGGTGAGACTTCCATCTTAACTAGACTAAGGAATATGGACTGAAAGGCAATTCATTAAAATGCAAGACCCCGGAGAGCAATTTGAATGAAAGATCACAACCTCTCATGCAGGATTTTATCCAGGAAATATGCAGCTATTAGGAATCTGTCTCCTAATACAGACAATGGAAGATGTGCAAAAAGTAAAGCATGATTTCATGGAGCTTAGCAAAATTCAGGTAGAGCACTTCATCCTTTCATCCTCTGCTCCTTATGAGCCATGTCACCCCACCTGACTCTTATCAATTATATTTCCACACTGCCTCTGGTCAGCTTATATCTAAATAGCCTCTTGGTGCTGTTTTATGTCATATCATTAAGCCTGTGAATAGTCATCATTTTATTAAACCATCTGTATAATATAAATCAGTATAATTAAGAGGATAAGATGAATAGATGCTTCAGGATGCATGAGAAGTCACTACATGGTGTTCTCACTTCTCCAGTTAAATTTTCATACACATGGAGAAACTCTGCCAAGCAGCACTGAAGCGCTTGTGGGGGCGAAGACACGGGACGGTTTTCCACTAATTAGTCCTATATCTATACAGTACAGTGCCCATTGTGCAATACTGTCAACTCTTGACATTAATGCCAACAAAGCATGATGAAAATCGTTCCATTATATATATTCACAAAGTTGCAATTATGACTCTATGTCTCTAACGTCATTTCTAATTTGAAATGACAGATGCAGGAAGTGGATATTGCGTCTCGCAGCCGGAGGAGAGGGAGAAAGAGGAAGAGGAGAAACAGAGAGAGCACGGTTGATTTAACACGCTAACATCAAGTTTGATCAACTTTCATTACCTTGTGATATTCACTCTGACCACCCGTGTACTACTCACATGTCCCACCCAGCCAGGTACAACAAAACTGCCAAAGTCAGCCACTGGAAATACCGTGACAAATCCTGGTGGGGCAGCATGGTCCAGGACTGGTTTCACTTCACGGATCCAAACACCCATTTTGATTTTTTTTTTTAGCCTGGGATTCCACTGTCAGTGCCTCTGCTCAGCCATCTCCGCTCAAGCTGCCTCAATTCACCAAACTGCTACAGTATTCCAGCTCTCACCATGCGAGCCACTGTCATTCAGTCTACTTGTCCCCAGTCATTAGCAGTGCAATGTGAAGGGACACAGTTTAAACTTTCCTTTGATGTTTTTTTTTTAATTTCCTAAATACACAAACCACACACTGTGTATTCCTTTGTTAAAATCCACCATGGAAATACAACTGTTTTGAATACACTGAAATGAGGGAGCACAGATGAAACTATCTATCAAATAAAGTTTATGACTGTGTCTACAGATAATGCAATGTCAATGTGGGTGTTTTGTAATAGTTACTTCCCAAAGACATGACATGAAAGCACCGTTTTTAGGTAGAAACATAGTCACGTTGCAGTCACACAGGTACCTGCATGTGCACTGTACAGCTCAAACAAAAGCACAACATGTGACAAGTCTATTTTGCTGGAGGTGCCAATTTTCCCATTCCATTTGCTCTTTTGTGGACGGCTTTGCTTCTCTGCACCACAAACCGTAATATGAAATGGCAAGATATATCTGTATAGATAAGTTATGTTACATCAATGCACATATCCTTTGGTTAAGATTAATAGTGCTCCATAGAGTCCCTTGACTACAGGAATGATAGCTTCCTATAGAATTCACCCAACAAACCCAGTGAGTCAGCTGGGAATGTGTGATTCACCAATTCACCAAGTTCCATCTAATGACTCCACTCACTAAATCAAGACAAAAGATACTTCCCCTTTAAAAGGACACTTTAATTAATTACCCCTGGAAAATCCCTCTAATTCTGTACTAGGGGCTCAGTGAATAAAACTGAAAACCCATTAGTGGGCATTCATCTGATCTCACCCAGGAAAAGGAGGCAATCAGTGCAGAGCAGCTCACTACTGTACCGCAGAGCACAGGAACGCGAAGGGAAAGGGATGCAGGGCTTGTGTGGAGTGTGTCATGGCAGTAAAGCTACTGTAAAGGTTCATGAGTGAAGTTATAAAATAAATAAATTGCTGTAATTGACCGTGTGATCCAGCATCCTTTCCTTGCGTCCACTTGAAAGGTTGGTCTTATCTGTTAAATTATAGGTTGCTCTGTTGTTAATAAATTCCTTTCACACGCACTGGCCATTAATAATGATTTCTGACTGGAAGAACGTGAAAGAAAATAGGAAAATGTGGATTCTAAATACAGAAAACCAGAAGTTCCCTCCCCTGGAATTGAACTGAATTGGGTTTCTACTGGAAAATAAATTCTGAGATAATATAAATTCAATTCCCTTGCATTTTGGGGATATAAAAAACTACACTGCAGTATACATACAGTATGACAGAAACATTAGGAGTCCTAACACCAGAATGCTAACCCGATAACACAGTGACAATGTTAATATGCTAATGTTTGACAAGCAAGTTTGACAAGTTTAATGTCTTAGAATGTTAACGTTTGCTAATTGTATATTTACTGAAGGCAAAGTAAAGCTGAGCTGCAAACAGGAATTTGCATTTGCAGGTGTTTGGTCACAAACCAAGGTAACACATGCTGAAATCTTTTTGATCTGCTGACAGAAAAAAGATGAAAAGTCAGGAGGATCATCGCATAAAGTAGGTTTCACCCCGTGGGAACCGTGTATATGCTATCTGTACAAATGTTCATGGCAATCAGAGTATGTGTCAAGATATTTTAATCTGGGCCAAAGTGATGGATGGACCAACCACAACACCAGCGCGATTAGAGATTCTAACAAAAGTGTTAGAATCTCGTGCACTCTTATTAGCATATCACCACTCTTGAATAAAGGGTTGTATGAAAAAAGGAAATTGTAAAAAATCAGTGTGTGTGTGCGGGAAAGAGAAAGAGGGGGCAGATTATGCATGGAGGAGAATAATGCTGTCATTTGAACCACCACTCTATATAAGAGGGTTACAGCTCTACAGGGGATGATAAGGCAAAGGAAACCAACAGCAGAGCAGTTGAGATAATGTCATTACCAAGTCCAATTCATGAAATGTACTGTGCAGAGTAGAATGATCAAGTGGGGGAAGCACGGATCTTACAGTGTCGGTTTTCACACCAAATGCACTTCTTTCCCTGGGTAAAATGTGCGATATGCTGGATGATACAGTTGTTCCGAGATGGGAGCAATGTACAGATACGGTAAGTCAGCAACTGATATGTATCTCTGTGAAAACTTGGCAGCCCACAGGGATCTTAATATTTATTAAAACTAAGTAATAAACTTTGATATAGTTTTCCGCGGCTGCAAATAACTCCTAAGAGGAGAACAAATGTTGAAGGGCAGTTATTCAAAAAAAAAAAAAAATGAAGCTGTGAAAGAACAAAATAGTTCATGGACAAAACACCAGTACGCTCCCTCAACAGATCAGCCACTTTAATTACCCGTAAACTTTAAAAGAGAGAGCCACAACACATGACTTTGTGAGAGTGGGACAAAGTCACGAATTAAGTGGCTCTTTGAAAGATATTTTGTTCTCCCATGGTTCTTGATTTATTTCCTGTAGCAACACAATCAATGACATCAAAACAATCAAAACTTGATGATACCCTTCATATGGAATACATTACTCAAACTCACAGGCCATGTATTCTTTGTCCTTGGATCTATTTGCCTCTTTATTCTTACAAGTGCTTACACGAATGATTGCAGGGGAGAAACATCAGATTGCTGGTGCTCCGCTCTCATTTGTTTGTCCTTGACTTGGTGAATTATGATCATGACCATTCACAGTATTCACTGAGACTGCTGCAGCGCAGGATGTTGGAGGACAGCATTCTGACAATGACTGGAGGATGACATAGCAGCCTGTTAAAAAGAAAATGCTTTTTACACCCCTGCGTGAAAACGGTAAGCATGCTATGGGGAACCTGAAACAAAACCTTTTTTGAGAGTAATTGTGAATCAGATGGGAAGGACACCTGGTACAGTAGGTCATAAAACTTCATACAAAAGATAACGAAAAAAGGTATTTTTTTAATTACTGATGGTGTTTTGTTTTTAAAAAGACTTTGTGATATTAAACACCCATATTTTAATAATAATTTGTGTACTTTTTTTCACCATCTACGTTTTCTCTTTTGTTTAACAATCCAGACTCCCACTTCACTGGGTTTGGGTGAGGGATTAATCCTAACCCTTTAAAGTGAGCACAGTTTCACCCTTGAGCAAAGAAATCTGGTTTCAAACTGTGCATACACATTATTCCACACAGTGAAGGTCAAATGTCCAAGGGAAAAATCCATTTGTCAGTGCAGGAAGGCTTTCATAAAACTGGAATAAAATGAACAATATGGGCCATCAAGACTGTCAGCGGGTTTCTGTTCAAGGACTATAGTATTATAGTGTATGTCCACATTACAATGACAAAACTTTAACGTTTAAATGACATGGCCTGTGTGAGAGACGGGGCTTAAGCATTCAGCACACTGTGATCCTCAACTCAGTTTCTTCCTGGATGGCTGGCTATGTGTAAAAGCCATAAGAGGTCTGTCACTCTATTGTTGTGACCATCACAACTTGCCTGCGCAGCATCACTAATGTTCCCCCAGCTTTTTCTCAAGGCTCATTCATGTAAAAGAAAACACCTAACATCATAATAAACCATCCAGCATCCAGTTGATAGGTACATTGCCACCTACCGGACTTCAGCATGCTACATTGGATTACTGGTGTTGTCTTTTCCGCGGCGTAACTCATTGAATACTCTGAGCACGCACGCGATTAGTGCTCGAAGAACAGTACGCACAGAGGAGGTAGGGAGGGACAGATGGCAGTTTGGTTGACACATCACGATCCAATTGACTTGAACATTGCGTTCAAAATGATTGGATGCTGTTTTTCCAGAATTGTACGTCCCACAGGTGACTGACTTTTTTCATTTTTGTGAAAAAGCATTTCATTAATTGGTTGCAATTGAGGTGTGATGAGGAGTTCAATCAATTCAGTACAAAAATGCTCCAGAATAAGATCTCCAACCCTACCTTTAATACCTTAAGCAATAGGCATACTACAAGTCAGAAAAAATAAAAATAAAAAAGCTGACAAGTTTAGTAACTTTTTATAAACATTTTCCTTTTGGGATGTAGTTCTGAGAAATTCAGAAATATGAATTGCATGTTGGTAAATCTTCAAAAAGATGGCTGGAGGCTATGAATCATGACAGAGGCCTTTCAGTCTGACCTACAACTTGCCAAAAACACTCCATATTGCTCTGATGGATGCTCTGATATCTCCAAGTCGAGGCATTGCTCTCAGCTACAGAGTGCTTTACATATCCCTGTGGATCACAAAAGAACAATGCGATGAAAAAAGGATCCTTTGAAGTGTGTGGGACATGGCTGAATCAATTTCCACTTGAAACACTTTATTTAGAGCAGGACTCTCACACCACTTGGATTCCATCAATGATCAAAGAAGACAAACAGAGGTCTATTATCATCAAAATACTGACTAACACTGCATTGCCTATATTAGAAGAACGTTGCTAGCCTGTTTGAAAATGGAGCACATATGTTGCATAAACAAATATTACCTCAAAGTGCTCCAGAGGAATACACAGGACATATACAGCTCCTTGAAGACATATTTTTGACATGAGCCCTAACATACTGTTGATCCAAATCGCAAACAGCAGTGCAGGGCATGCTATCCACCCAGTGTTGACCAGCACAGGGATGAAATAAAGGTGTGGATGTCAGGAGCTGGCAGATCAAACTAAGGCCAGAGGTGAATATAGGGCTTTGAAGTCAACACATGGCAAGAGATCTACGCTGCTCTGTTTTTGCTGCATTTGTAGTATTAGCTTACAACTTGACCTTGCATAAAACAACCCAGTATCCTTAATAATATCATATTATATATAACAGTGCACAAGCTCAGTGCAATAATACTGTAGTGAACATAAAAGACTTGAATCACTGATCCTGATCAAGTGCAACTGCAATAAGTTAATAACCTATAAAACCGATAATAATAGGTCAGTCTTAAGGTCCATCAAATGGACACAACCACCTTGACACAGGAGTCCTTGGACATTTTTGGTTGTTTGTATCAATGCCAATGAAGAGAAAAATCAATAAAAATCAATACAGAGAGTCG
>OMNW01031106.1:0-16353 GCA_900303245.1 Selene dorsalis | reverse complement strand
CAGGAAGAAGTAGCTAAATCATAGATAAGACCAGAACAGATGCATGAGAGGTCACAACAACATTAGAAAGAACAAAATGAACTAATGAATGACATAGATATAGATGCAACTCGCCTGCGGCAGTCAGCACACCACGCGACAGAGAACCCCAGTTAATGAAACAGGTTACTACAGCCACACCCAAGGGCATGGTCAGTCCTTGAAGCAAACTTATGCCTTCAGCACAATGGTAAACAGAAATGCAGAGACTGAGACACAACAGAACACATTCATGTGTGAAGATGAATGTGTTCTGTTGTGTCTCAGTCTCTGCAGAGACACAACTCTGCAGAGAGTTGTCACAGAGTTGTGTCACAGAGTTGTGACACAGAGTTGTGTCTGCATCTGATCAGGGGAAGATCAGATGAAAAAAAAAATCCAGGAGGAAAACCTCTCAGCCACAACTTCAATATGATCTCAGACAGAAAAATCCTGCCCCACATGTACAGATACCAATGATAGACAGTGGCCATGACAGAGGACCAGTGTATCAGCCATTCTCATTCACCAACATGAATTGTTTGTTAGAAAAGATGCCTCCTCCGACAGAGAGAGGTGGACCCTGGATGAATAAATTTTGCCAGCTCACAATGGGTAAACATTAGCAATGGGAGATTGGAGGGCACTGTTGGGTAGACGGGTGGGGGTGTCTGAGGTTGCCCAGGAGGAATCAATGTCTAGAACAGGCATGTCCAAACTATTCCACAAAGGGCCGAGTGGCTGCAGGTTTTTGTTCCAACCAAGCAGCAGCACACCAGACCTGACTCATTTAATCAACTGATCTCAGTCTTCAGACAGTTGATTGGTCAAACTCTGTGCTCTTGACTGGTTGGAACAAAAACCTGCAGCCACACGGCCCTTTGTGGAATACTTTGGACATCCCTGGTCTAGAACAACCCGTCTGGTACAACATGAACCCTTTCTGACACATGCCACTAGCATAGGAGATGCAATGAGAACCAAGTACCCTGTACCCCATGGAGCAGTACACTCACTCGCATTTGAATTTAAAAAAAAAAGTGATGAAGATGTTCCCTCTTTTCTCATAAGATGTAAAACCCAGGGGATGGACACAACAGGTGTCCACCTAGGGTCTAGTGACCTACAGAAATCGATGTTCAGAAAAGCAGTGATGGATGGTATGCCCAAATCAGTCGGAGCATCCAGGAAAAACAACCCTGACTTCCCAGGTTGTGACTGTGCGAGATGCAAAAACATTTAGCTCACCAGGTCAAAACACATAAACTAAAAACAGACGCAAAAAAAACAAAAAAAAAAACACCTACACCTATTAGGAAACCACAATACAAACACAAAACAGAGGCGGAACTGGGCATACTAGACACCATTGGTGGGTTACTAGCGGCACAGGTGTTAGAGGATTCTCAATCTCTTCAGAACACTCCCATACTCCCTGTAGAGAAGAAGAACACAGGTAAATACCGCATGGCACATGATCTCAGAAAAATCAACAACATCACCACCACCTCCACCATTCCTGTCCCTAATCCATACACAGCCATGTCTTCTCTCATCGATTGCATCATTTTGGCCAATGCGTTCTTCTGTCTCCCTCCAGCAGAGGAACTGAGAGACATTTTCTCATTCACGTATCAGGGTCGCAGACTTAGATAGACCAGACCTTCTCAGGTGTTCATCTTGTCTCCAGGCATTTTTAATCAGGTTCTAAAAAGCAGCTACAGGACTTACAGTCACCTACAGGAGTGATCCTGATTCAATATGTTGTTGTCTTTTGGCGGCTCTATCTCCGTCTACCTGTTTACAAGCCACATGTGACCTCCTCCTACATTTGTTTCAGATCGGTTTCAAAGTTTATAGATCAAAAATTACAGTGCTGTAGGCAATCTGTCACATACCTCGGCCGGGTGATCTTGGCTCGAGGTACCTACATCTCAGGTACACACCGTTCTTCCATCCTTGAACACCCCACACCCCACACGGTCAAGGATATGTTGTCTTTCCTAGGTCTGGCAGTAGACATTTTGTGCCTAGTTTTTGTGACTGCTCCACTACATTCTCTGGTGAATGAATGAGGCATGAGAAATCTCGCAGCTCCTCTGTTGCGGACTACTGAAGCTCAGTCTGCATTCATAAGGTTAAAACAAGCATCGGCTCAGGCAGCTGATTTGGCCGTCCCTGACTACACTGAGCTGTTCTTTTAGGATGTTTCTGTGAATGCACCGACAGCTGATGGCGTGCTTTTCAAGAAAAAAGGGAGAGGTAGACAGGTTCTGACATATGCTAGTGTAGTACTGGATCCAACAGAAGCATGACACCCACCAGCAGCACACATTGTCATGGGACACACTCTGACTGTATTAACAACACACAGCATAGTAGCATATGTAAACTCAGCCTCATTCACAATGACATCACAGGCAGACCAGCTGTCGAGAGTAGCTGTCATCAAATGTAAAAGGCATGATAAAACTCCCATCTTATCATGCCACAAGGGTGGCCAGAGGAAATGATGGAGCAGACAGAGTTGCTTAGCATACTACAAGGTACCAGCCACATTGCATGATGATGCAAGCTGACGTGACTGTACAGGAAATCTTGCCAAAATGTGATTTGAATATTTTACTATTTTAAATAATGAACAGAGCAAAGCATCTCCCTATGATCTAAAAGTATGGCAGGAGAAAGGTGCCATGAAACAAGAGCACCTCTGGAGGGCCCCTGATGGCAGACCAGTGTTGCCTCCAGGGCTGGTGAAAACAATGCTTGAAGAAGCCCATGGGCTCACACACTGTGAAACTGGTGGCATCCATATTTGCCAGCAACAGTAGAAAATCACATCAAAGAGTGCACAGTGTGTAATGTCTATATTGTAATATATACGATATATTACAATATATTACAATGTCACTGTACTGTAAAAAGTACAGTGCAATCACATGAAGGGAAAATTCCCTTTGCCAAAGTCACCAGGTCAGGAGATAGTGTTTGATTATACAGACATGGTAGACAGAGTGAGAGGACACAGGTATCTTCTGGTCGCAGTGGATGCATACACTGGCCCGAAGCAATACCAACAAAAAGAGGATGCAAAATCAGTGGTGAAATTTTTAATCAATCATCAACCTTGTCAGTTTCCCAGACCATACAATGGTAAACACTTCAAAAACAAGGATTTAGAGGAGGTTGAAAAAGGTGTCTGAAACGTGCATTTGGCACAGTGTATCATCCACAATCACAGGGCAAGGTAGAGAGGATGAACAGGAACCTCAAGGATAAATTGGCGAAGGTGTGTGCTCAGACCAAATTGTCATGGGTAGATGCTCTACCCATTGCATTAATGAACATCAGAAGCAATGTGAACAGAACCACAGGATTCACACTATTTGAGTTGTCAACAGGACAACAACTCCCTGGACCAGGTGCAGGGACAGTGTAACCTGAGTTGAGACACGTGTTGGATTACAAACCTTACTTTGAACAACTAAGGGCTCTCATTTCACCTTTCTCTACACAGGTACAGGACGAAAAAGCAGAAAAGAACCCTGAATAAATGAGTAAGAAATTTGAAAATCAATTTGAAGTAACTAACCAACATTTTTAATAACAGGTTCAGTATTTCTCTTCCACAATCTGAAGCTGTGGGAAATAGGAGACCAGAGTTACAGTGGATGTCTATGTGGTTTGGATATACACACCCTCCAACACCGCTACCAAAAACTAAAAAGCCTGCGGAAGCGATACAAGTGTACAGGGTTTACAGGATCTGGACAAGACTTAAATTAGAGCCTTTTGAATTTCGATCCTTCATAGATGTGGTACAGGTCTAGTAGGCGGATCAACCAATTAAGTTACAGAGAGGTGTGCATTTTGTCACGGGAATATGGCTTGATCAATTGTGCTTATATTCAGGTGAACAAGCTTATGAACAAATCAGAAAGAAAGCAACATCAGTGAAGGCACAGTGAAGGTCACAAGTACCCTCTGAGTGAAGGTTTCACACAGACACAAGGTTTGACGGTCCTGAGGGAGAAGAAAAAGAAAAAACTTTATCACTTGAATAAAGATGGTCTTGATTAACTATGCTGAAATTTGGGCCAAGACTCCTCCAGCTAATGGCTGGAGGAGGCTTGGAATGCTTTGTAAAATCTCTCTTTTGATTTTGTTGCCAGTTTTGATTTGGGAGAAAACACAGTTGAGTGGGGAAGATCATGGCGACCAGGTACAGGTGAACCACCCCACACACAACCACTGAGCTAAACGCCAGGTAAACCATGCTAAAGGTAAAAACAAAACAAAACCATCAGACCCCTGTTTGAGCAAAATATGGAGGCACCGAATGAAAAGTCTCAGAAAAGTCTGAGATCAAAAGGGGGATTTGTAAGAATAAAGGTGTTAATTGACAATAAACTGCTTGGTGCTGTAAGAATAAATGTGTTAACTGATAATAAACTGCTTGGTGATTAGAAACAGTAATGACGTGTGATGTGACTTTTACATGATGTTTGGTGTGATCCTTTTAAAGATCAGAGTGTGCAGAGAGGAGAAAATGGTTAGAGCAGAATAGGATGTTGTCTCTTTTCTGTGTGTGTGACAAGTGTAGGATAATCGCCAAGGGCTGACGCTGGAGTCGTGGAGTCAGATAATACGAGGTGGAGTCAGCGAGATCGGCAGCAGTGTGGACCAACCAGAAAGAGATTCAACCCACATTTGATAACTCCCTCTGTATAGAATAAAACAACCGGGTCAGGGACAGAGAGGCTGTCAGACTTTGTGAACTGACACAGCTGTATGTTGCTGTCAGGGAAACTAGTTTGACCCGGAGCTCCTTTACTTCTGTTTGCTTTTGTTTATGCTACTTAAATAAATTTTCTACAAAATGAGACAGAAACCTTGGTCCTGCGTACTTCATCAAACGAGCATGTGAGTTCAGAGCTGAACTCAACACGAGGGACTTTCCCCACAGCAGTGGCGTTTACATGGACACTTTTTCCTCTTTCCGACTGAATTCATACATGTGACATGGTCTAATCCGACTGACGTTTACACAAGCCACTGCATTTACCCAGAATAAACCAAGTAAACTCACTGTGACGTTTGCAGTCAACTTTTGGCGGTCAAATGTGTTGAAAGCAATAGAAGTTGAAGCTTTCACTTCCGTAAACAACTATCAAAATTCTCCTTCACTCGCCCGTCTCCCAGTTCTTCTTCCCTCTCGTACCTGTTGATTCTGATTAAAATGGATCCATAACGTGAGCTTCAGTCGTTAGTTGTATTTCTTGTTTTCTCTCTGATTAATCTACAAGTGCAGCAGTTTATCCTTCTCCTGCTATCTATGCGAAGGGGTCGGCTACAGCAGGACCCTCACATAGTAACATAGTACAGTTCATTGTGTTTTCCCTTTCACCACCCTACTGCGCAGTATAGGAGGTAACGGTGCAACCACACAACAAACCGATCTACCGTTTACATGACACAATTTTCATTTCTTTTGATTGAAGAAAATTTTATTCCACCTCTCTGAAACCGAATGAAATTTAATTCGGTTTGGGCATGTTCCTTCTGATTGAGGAGTAGTTTTATTTGGTTTGGGCTTTTAAACCAAATAAAACTGGAATACTGGTGTCCATGTAAACGCATCTAGTGTTGGGTAAAAAAGGGAAAAGCACTGAGCTCCGAGAAAGTTGTGTGAGAAGGGAGGGGGGAGAGTGTGTGTGTGTGTGTACAAGGAGAAACTAGCTAGCTAGCTGTTGAGATAAGGCAGGACAGCGGAAAATCCCCAGAAAGTGGGAAGTCCCTAGAAAAATGCTGACCGAAACCAAAGAGCACCTGCTCTGGCTACAATGTAACGAAGAACAGTAACGTGCACAAGGAGAAAAACGTGACACAACTGGCATCGAAAGAAGACCCCACATGTTATGCTGAACTCGCTAGTAATAGCCGCAGAGAGGAGGACCCTGGAGAAACTTCTCTCCATCCTAAACAACACCCATCATCCTCTACACAACACATTTACCAGGCAGAGGAGTGTGTTCAGTAACAGGTCTCTACCCTGCTGCACAGACAGACTTAAAAACTTGTTTGTACCCCTGGCCATAAGACTGCACTACAACATGAGTAGCTGGGTAAAGTGGGAGAAGGGTCGTGTTTACCTCTCATTTAAATAACAAGAACAACAAACAAAAAGAACAGAACACATTAAGAAGTGCTTTAATCCAGATGAGTGTTGAAAAATTTTTTCCATGCCAAAAACAGTCTCATCCAGAGGACACGGAGAAGCATGAGAAGGTATCAGTCGGAAATAAAATTGAACAGTCAAATGGCTGTGGCTAGTAAATGTTATTAATTTATTTTGAATTTTGATTTTTTGCAATTCATTCCTTGAATGTCACAGAATCTAAAGATTGCAACTAACATATGCAAAAATTCAAGTAAAAACCAAAACGATACAAAACCAACATAAAGTCCTGGTATTTGTATGAGCAAAGTAATTCTACTGGCCTCTCCTGTAATGTATGGAGTTGGGGTGAGGAATGAAACCAGGCAGGGTTCTGGTAAAAATGTTTTTAGTTGTCTTCTCTTAAAGAACTTACTTTTTAAATGAATAAGATTGAGCTGAATGATTTCAAATGCTTCTTATACCTTTAAAATTGTCTCAGCAGGCGACTCTGAAGAACAGTAGATAAGCATACAGGTTTATAATTAACATGGCAGCTTCAGAAAGTGTGTGTTTGAATGCCGCCCACTGCATACAATGACCGACTCTGTAACACTTGAATCCCACACCAGTGTTGGGGGGGACCGCAAATTGCTACTTGGTCGTGGGAAACACTGCTTTGCACAGCTGTATTTGCAGTTTTTTCTTCCATTACACAGTTTATCTATTATGCATATTTAATTTGGTATAGTTTTTTTCTATTTATTCTATTTTTTAGTATTTTATCACATAACATATTGCGGTACATAATTTTATGTGGATGCATGTAGTGTGTATTTTTTTCTTTTTTTCTTTTGCTCTCCCATGACCTTACATTATACTATATAATATTATACTATATGTATGTGCTACTGGATACTTCAATTTCCTTTGGGATCCTAAAAATATCTCTAAGTGTAAGTCTAAATGGAACATAAGTTGTTGTTCACCTGTCAGAGCCTGTGAGAGCCTGTTCCTGCTGTTTACGGCATGAGACCATTTCACCTCGGCTGCATCTCTCTTCTTTATCTGGTTCAGATTCAGGAAATACGCCAGTGTGTCGTCACTCATCCCCCTGGGGACAAACCGTTACCATTAGTTCACAGTTTTTATGAGTTTCAGGTGCATGTACAAGAGTAAAGTAATTAAGTAATGTTAGCAAGCTGATGCAATGAGTAACCTACAGCGTAGTTGTAAAATAGTCTACACAGTTGATATATTTTTTTGACATCTTTGCCCGAAAAGATGTACAAAATTTAAGACCAAAAATATAAGATCCATGAACTACTTACCTTGGTGAGGGACATTGACCCCAGATCACTTAAAACTACACAGTACTTCTAGCAGTTTATGAAGTGCTACTTCCAAAAATATGAGGTGAACTACTTCGCAAAGACATTTTTATTTCACTTCAGTTACCTATCCTTTATTTAGCCATCATTTGAAGGGAATATGACTTAGCATAACGCAAAAGCTAAACAGTAAAATTATTCCATGTCTTTTGTGCAAGTACTCTGTCAAATATGAATCATGAACAACTTATGGAAGAAAATGTGTATATTCCACTTCAAATCAGACAAAAATGCATAATATTTTTGTCTAGAATGGACCTGGATTTTGGATAACCCCAAAAGTACATAGTTTAAATACTTAGTTCTGATACTGTATAGGAAAGACCAGTAAAGCAGTTCAAAAAAAACTTTTATTTAACCTTGCAGTTTAAAATAACAAACGTGATTCTTGTCATTTTGAAGAGACTTTGATTTTGAATAACTAATAATAATTTTTGTAAGAAGTCTAGGGAGTATTGAAGACTCTAAAAGTTAGGGAAAGCGCTATTCTGTAACAGGGACTCAAAACTACGGGGCAATACTATGATACATATAAATATACACAAGACAAACTAAGCTAAACGGTTAGACAAAATGGCTGTTAGCGTCTGAGCTAGCTGCTGTGACTGTAACTGCGGACAGACAGAGCAGATTCAAATACCTCCTTCTATGTGCTCACGTTTCGGCAGGTTGAAAAGGCGTTCATGAAGTTACCACGAACGTAGTGCACATCAACTCAGGTCCTCTTAAGGCTGTTTACTGCACCTCTTCCGTGACGCTACAATGACACATACCAAGAGCATGGATGTATAGTCGGGAGTAGTCAGGCTCAACAGACCGCTGGGCCGACACTGAGAGCGAAGGAAAAAACGCCCCGACTGTTTGGATCTCTTTAAACCAATCACAATCGTTGTGGGCGGTGCCACATGACGGTGCGCTTGCAAAATATTGCCGAGGGGAAACAGGTTTTGGTGTAACACGCCCACCAAAAAATCGTCTACGGGCAGAAAAATGGTTACATCACAGCAACATACTAAACAACTAAAAAATAGTAGCCTAAAGGACGTTTATCGAGTCTGCGACACGAATTTGGACTGCAGGCTTCTCACCTGGTCCTCCATAATAGCGACCAAGGAGGAGAATTGAATTGAATATCTTTACAGTCATCCACCAAAAGAACTGAGCATGCCTTCCTTATCGCAGTCTGCAAATCTTCATCAAAAGTTGCCATTTTCAACTCGGAGGTCGAATTCTGTGGTTTCTGTTGTCGTTCCCTTTCTCAGAGGAGAATGTGAAAACTGCAACGTAAGGCGGGACTTCCGCCGGGTGGCTCGTTCCGGCCACTGAACTATACTATACATCCATGGCTATACATCCATGCCACTGAGAGGCTAATCGCCGCAGCGAACTTCCAACAGCTCAATTTGGGTTAGGACAAAGAGTATCTTTGATCAGGAGCACAGACTGTATATAAAAAGTGGACGTAGGCTTCCGGTCTCAAAAGTGAAGCCAACGCGGAAGTGACTTTACGCGCAATGCCACCGAGATCCGCTAGGGGCTGGTTCGAGAAAGCCATCCATCCATCCATCCATATTCTACCGCTTATCCGGGGCCGGGTCGCGGGGGCAGCAGCCTGAGCAGGGACACCCAGACCCCCCTCTCCCCAGACACTTCCTCCAGCTCCTCCGGGAGGATTCCGAGGCGTTCCCAGGCCAGCTGGGTGTCATAGTCACTCCAGCGTGTCCTGGGTCTTCCCCGGGGTCTCCTCCCGGTGGGGCATGCCCGGAACACCTCCCGAGGGAGGCGTCTGTTCCAAATCCACTCCCATTCATTTTCAATCATGAAATACTCATTCAGTATTTTTTTTTTCACAACTCATAACCGTGTCAACAGCTAAAACTCCTCATCCTAAAATATGATCTGGTGGTCCATCTGAAAATAACTCCATAATTGATTAGATATTATACCTTAAAGATTGGTATAATTAGTGGCATGTCTATTGATTGACTTTTCTGTTGTCAAATGATTTAACACCGGAGCAGAGCTTCTGTCATCTGTGCATCGTATTGAGTCAGTTTTATTAAATTTCTGACATTTTGTCAATATGTGTGGATGATGGATAGCGCAGGTACAGTGTTAGCACGTATTTAGTTTCAGTCGGTTTTAATTTCACTGTATTTATGACTCGTCCAACGGTGCTAACAGACCGAGGGAGCTGATATCACGATTCGGTAAGTACATGTTTTTTTTCTCTCTAAATCATTTTTTATTTGTTGTATATCCTAAAGAGGACTGCGTGCTCTCCTGTGTGTTTTTTGATCGGAGAACGTGAGACTGTCAACGTCCAAATTAATATTAAAGTTAATGTGAATAACCGATTCACCTTGCTAACTCGGCTAGCTGGCCGTTAGCTTCGTGTTAGCTATGCTAACCATAGCTGGTCTCGGACATTTACCGGACTGGGATAAATACAGTTTAACAATGAACACAGCGTAATGTTAGCAGAACAGTCAGTGGCCGGTATGATCAGTCTACATGCTGCTAAGGTTTATCCATCAATTTATCTTGCTGGTACTGATCAATGCACGATGTGTACTATATAGTGGGGGTTTGTTATTTACTGCTGTACATTCATACACAAATGTCTTAAATTGAAGCAGACAGTCCTGCACCCTTTCCTCCATGTTTTGATGAGCTGACAGACAAATGAATTTCCCTTTGGGATGACAAAAACAGTCAAATACAAATACAGTAATTCTATTCTATTCTAACTGAAATGTTTGTGTTTTACTGTGATTCTCAGGAGCCACACCGTGCCAGCAGAAGTACATCATGTATAGAACTGTTATGATGATGATGATGAAACCAGTTCCACTTCAGCTTCCACTGATGAGATCACAGACCAACTGTTTATTATTCTCTGTTCACATTTGACCTCACACACTTTTTGGGTCAATATAAAGCTGACAGTGAAGATTTAGAAGCTGTTTTCATATTTCAGGTGATACATACATTTTATTCAGAACATGATTGTTATCATTGAAAGGTAATAATAAAGAAACCTACTATGATTAAATTGTAGTATTTCTTTTATAGATTTACTATAACCTCATGATCAATGTAATGGGACACTTGAATTATGGTTTTCAGTATCATAATATTTGATTAGTTGACAAGAAACATCAGAAAAGCACAAGCTCTGATATTAATTTCTGGATGCTTTATTATTTATCATTTCAAGGATGGTAATATTCAACATTTGTATTTTTCTTGTGAGTAATTAAAACAAACAGAAATAGCCTTGGAATTATTTCCTGAATTTATTATTGATTACAGCAGTGTGTGGGTGTGTTCATGTTGCTGTTAAAATTCATACCAGATATGGTCCATTAAAAACCAGCAAAGCAAATATTAATAAATAACTTAATTTCATATTTTAACTGCAGTAATTTCTGCCATTCACAGCACTGGGGGCTGTAGAGCCGTGGAGGATGTAAAGGTGAGCCTCACGGTCACCAGACAAGGTTGTATTATATGAGCTGAATTTCCACTTCAACATCATTTTCATAACCTGTAAGAATTATAATAGAAATGTAAAATAAAAGCGAATAGCTGAATGTAGTGTGATGGACAGGTTGTAGCTCTAGCAGCTGATCAGTGATGCAGGTGAGATACAAGTACAGTACACACATGGTACACATTACTCATCAGTCTTCCTCCGTCGCAATTCATCTTGCAGCTTAAAGTTTGAGACAGAAGCTGAAATCCCCGTGCTCTGTAAAACCATTTAAAAGTCCATGTCAGACTGCGTTTTAAAGTTTTGCATTAGCTTACAAATGCTAACTTCAGCTACAGTCACATTACACACTTGTACTCATACGATCTTCATACATGTAGTTGCCAAACGTTGACACGTGTGTAATTAGCTTCTGAGACCACTTTAACCATTAAATATTAAGTTTACCTTGAGTTGTAGATGGTAACGGTGTTAGCAGCGTATAAGCTCTGCACATGGATGAGCCTAAAGCGGTGAGTTCGCCGGTGTCAAACCAAATATGGTTTCTCCTGGTTTCAAAAACGCAGGATGGCGACGTCCTGTAAACCAAACTCCTGGGCTGCGTTCCAATAGCGGGTTGAGTCGCCCTCACTTGCCCTCAGCCCTTGGTAATACGTCACACGGAGGCCACTTGCAGAGCGGACGGAAAGTGGGCGGGGGAGGAGTGGAAGAGATTAATGAAACGCACCTGCCCTTGTTGACTAACACCCCAGACAATCATGGATCAGCCACACATTGTTGGAGTAGATAATGCCTCATAATAAGAAATACCTACAGAAAGTGATGGACTAGCTGCCACGTAATGATTTTACCTGTTGATGTGGCTGTCAAAAAAACAAAACAAAACAAAAAATCAATGGGGGCCAGGTCTGGCCAATCAACAATGAAAATTCAATAATATAGGCAGGCTACTCTAATAATACTCTTCCTCTCTGTTTCTGTCTCTTTCACTGATGGTGAGATCTGCCACCCCATCAGACCCTGTTACCCACAGAAACAATCCTCATTAAAATGCCTTAAACTGCACATCAACTGTAATGGGAAATTTTGGTGTTAACCCATAGTATGCTTTACGAGTGTTGTATAACCATGTTAACCAACTGAACTTTCCTTACTTAATCCTTTGATGACAATCTATGTGACATGTACCAGACACAGGATGCAGAGTCCACTCAGGACAGGTTAAAGGTCAGGAGCTAGGGAAGCTCCTCCGACAGAGTGTCCTGTGTGAATTTACGATTGTTGTGTCCTGGCGGTGCAGCCAGGCAGAACTATCAGAGTGCCATATATTTTGTCTTCTGTCCAAAGTGTTTTGAGAACTATAAGATAGCGTGCCTGAGAGCATCACTCACTGACTGTTCTTCTGTTCAGTGGTGTTCTGTGTGACTCCATTCATGAATGCTTTTATTAAAACTCAAGAAAGACAGCTGACGTGTCTTCATATTCTTTTTTAAATACTTTATTGAACGGATAACATTTTTTGCCACCACACAACACAGGTATGGACACAAGTAGTCTAGATATGAATATGAAACGTTAGATAAAACGCTCTTTAGACATCACAGTTTTTGTGACAAATTATTATATATTTCTATTTACACTTAAAAATTGTTTACTCTGACGTGTTGCCACTGCTAAAGTGGTCTAATCGAATATTTACTGGCTCCTTTGATTCATTTTCTTCTCCTTTGGTGGTAAACAAACAACCAGTGTTTGAGGTTTATTCACTGCCACCCCATGGATGGATTTTTCTTGTGCCATTGCAATGCATTGTGGGTGCTCTGAAGTGACCATCGATGCTGACTCGATCCCTCAGCCCTCCAAGGGTCGTTCTCACCAAGTTCACTTCAGCTTTTCGGAGAAATGGAATGGCACTTATGATGGCGGCGGGGATTCCCCCCAGGGCAAGTGCTGAAGGCAAGTGAGCGAGGGTGACTCAACCCGCTATTGGAACGCAGCCCCGGCTTCAAAAGCGGCCCTTCACAAACCAATGGGTGACGTCACAGAGGGTTGGCACTTGGTCAGGAGGATAGACTGTATAGGTCAAGAGGAACAGTGGATCCAACTGGACCTGTGGACCAGGAGGCTGCAGTTTCCACAGCGCCACCTAGCTATCAGGAGGACAGGAAACTGAGAGAAAACCTTGGTGTGTGTATCAGCCATAATACAATCATGGTATCAGCACCATTCAGATGAACAAGATTTTTTTTTAAGTTTTAGTTTTATCTATCTTTTTAATTTATATTCCTTTATATGTTCTAAGTAAATGCACCGATTACATGCCGTGTCCATGAAGTTGTATAGTGTAAGCCAGCTGTGTGATAACTTGCTGCTGCACACTGTGACTTTCATTAGAAAGAAGAGGAGATACACAATAGGCTTGTCATAGGAATCAAAGACAAGGACCTTTCACTCAAACTGTGGATGACCAGTGATCTCACATTAAAGAAAGCTGCAGATATGGCCAGGCATCTGGAGTTAGTGAAGCTCCAGAACAGTAAGACTGGTGCAGCAGGAAATGCTGATAAAGTAAAGACAAAGATTTTTTTAGTTTTATTTATCTTTTTTAAAAGTGGAAAAACAATATCACAGGGGCCATAGGTGGGCATAATACAAAAGAAAGAAGACAATTTGGCAGGTGTGGACACACTCAAGAGAGACCAGTGTACAGCAAAGGAAAAAGAATGTAACAAATGCCTCAAAACTGGCCATTTAGTTGTCAAATACAGGACCAAAGAAATCCAAGAAGTGGCTGAGGAGACTAATTTGAGGCTCCATAAATGAGACTACTAATCAGAGCAGAGCAGCAATGGATGAAGTCATCACCAAGACAGAGCCACCATGGCATATAATGCTAATGACGTGTAAGACTGCAGTCAACTTTAAGATTGATTCTGGTGCAGACACCACAATTATAAACGAAACAACATATTGCTGCCTTCATAAAAAAATGCCTTCGCAAAAGCCAAAGCTGAGACCAGTCATGTCAAAAATTGACAGTCCAGGATGAAAAGTGGACCAGAAGAGACAGTTTTTGGCCAAGATAAAGGAAACAAAGGGAAGAACAAAGACTGTCAACATGTCAAAATGCAACAATTTCTCACACACTCACACTGAAGCAGAAAAGAAATATGCACAGATAGCGAAAGAATGTCTTGCTGGTGTGTGGGCTTCAGAGAGATTTTATCTTGGTCTAGAGAACTATCGACTATTGCCTGATCAGCAACCACAGAAACCTTGATAGATACCCCCTAAGATTTCAGTCCGTGGACGACAATGGACTAAATGAGGACATTCAAGCCTATGTGGATGCTGTTGAGAATCAGGAGAGAAATAAACCAGTGTTAAAGTGCAATAAATGCAGAAACTGTAAAAGATGATACCTGCAGCTTGTCATATCTCACCGATAAGGAGTGAAATTACTAAAAGATCGTTTGTGTTTCATTCAATCTGTGAAAATACTACAACACCATTAAGTATTGTCTGTTTTCAAGTGTCGCTTTGTAATGCAGGACAAACTTGAGTCTGCAACAAATACATTTTGGCATTTTTCCTTATTTGGTTATCAAAGTAGTTGCTGATTGATTTTCTGTCAGTTGACTAATTGATTAATCATTTCAGCTTATCCTGTTTTCAGCAGAAATAAGCAGTGAACACAAAACAACGTCAGATATTAGTTGTTTACATGAGCAAAAAGTTAGTCATAGATCTATCCTCTTCATTTTGCTCTCAAAGTGTATCACAATGGGATATTATTACTACTCCAGAATCCATAGCAAAACAGTTGTTTTCACTTGATGTCTCTCTTGTTCTCCGTCCACCTCTGGTATTTTGCTTACCTGGCAACCAGTACAATTGAAGGTTGGAGCAAGAGTGTGACATCTACTGGCCGGGAGCAATTAAACTTGTAGCTAACCCCTTTAAAAAGTGATAATGGACACCCAGTGTTCTGGTCAAATTGCCTGATGACAGTTCTAAATATTATTGCATTGGCTTAAATGCTATGGCAACAGAGATTTGGAGCATAACAAGTTTTCTTCAATGCATCATGACCACTGTAGTTGTAGCCTAACACACAAGCAGTAAGAAGTGCACTGATCTTCTGAAATAATAGGTAATGTAACATTAAGCCATCACTTCACTTCCCTTCACTGATCAAGTATTATGCCCCTTTTCCACTACACAATTAGCCTACAGCTCGACTCACCTCAACTTGACCCAGTTTGTTCTGTTCCATTATAACTGAGTACTTCATAGAACCTCCTCCAATTTTTCCCCTGTTAAAAGGGTTTTCTTGGGAGTTTTTCCTCAGTGGATGTGAGGGTCTAAGGGCAGAGGATGTTGTCATGATGCTGTGTAAAACCCTTTAGGACAAACTATTTATAAAAATGGGCTATACAAATAAAATTGCCTTGCTTTGCCTCCTCAACGTGAGCGGTGTTGTCGTAGCACAGCTGCTACGCTCTGTCTTGCTCTCTCTTTTAGATCCTCTTGTCAGCTCCAAACCCTCTCCTCTGCACCTTGATTACAGGCCATGGTGTGGTTTTCTACACAGTAGCCATTTAACTCACGTGAAAGAATAACAACAGTCTCAGTACAGATCAGTGGTCTCTGTTGCCAGTGTGTTTTTAAAATGAGGGGGTTTGATTCTCGTATGACCTCACGCTCGCTTCTCTTCCAGTGACGACGCTCTGGCCAATCAGTCGAAGGCAGTCGGTTGACGTCACATTTTAGTATCGCCTCAGCTGGGCTGAGGCCTTACCAAAAAAAGTACCAGGTACCTAGGTGCTAATGGAAAAGCAAAAAAAAACGTCGGCAGACAGTCACAGCGGGTTTCCTTTTTCTCGTCTGCAGACGAGAAATATTAAATAGTCCAGTCAGCTGTGGCTTGTAAAAAACTTGTGATTTTAACTCTAAAACACAATGAAGTATAAGAAATTGATTTAATATTTATTTATTTGGTAAGTGACCATAGTATAAGTGTTCAATTATCAGGAATTAATGGGCTTCATGGAACGGTTCACGCCTCTGCGCCATCTATTTAAGTCTAGGCTTAAAACTTTCCTCTATAACAGAGCTTTTAGTTAGGGCTGGCTCAGGTAGCCCTGACCCATTTCATAGCTACACTGCTGTAGGCTTAAACCGCTGGGGGACACATCAGGTTACATGGAGCCCTATCCTACCCTCTCCTCTCCTCCTCCTCCCCCCTCCCTCCTTTCCTCTCCTCCTCACCCAAGTTTGAAGAGGATCTC
>OMNW01031105.1:9439-25046 GCA_900303245.1 Selene dorsalis | reverse complement strand
AGAATCCCACCACTGCTGCTGTTGCTGCCGCCGCCGCCGCTGCCGCCACCACTCACTCTCTGCGATTGCAGGAGAGTGGAAGTATCAGTTGGCCCCCGTCAGGTCCGCTGGGGTCTGGGTGCGCGGTAAATGAAATATGGTAGCTGTCGCATTAGGAAATCCATTGAAGTTAATGAGGGCCGGTGTTCTCTGCAGAGCCACATCTGCTGCTGGTTAGGCGCCAACACCCCCCGATCCAGACACTACTATGGGGACTGTGGTGGGGAACAGGAGAGTGGGGGTTGATACCAATGGGGAAACTGGACCTGGGGTATTGAGTGGTACTGGCCAGCAGTTGGCTGGGGGGGTGGGCAAGTGGCAAGGAAGCTGAATGGCTCAGAGGTCGTGACCTTCAGGTAATTCGTAATGGTGGCTGGATAGAGCATCGAGTAATGGATACTGCGTTGTTATCGGGGCTATCAGCTGGCTAAGCTGTAGTAAAAAAACCACTGAAACCAGCTTCTCCACACCCACATGCTATAACAACATATGGTATCGACCCATCATCTGAGAATCTCCCAGGATGTATGATATTTCAGTACCCACGGTTAATGCCGTTCGGTTTCTTTGAAGGTCAAGCAATGTCGCCAATAAAACAATTAAACTGTTTCATATTATTGGCTGGTAATGAGCTGTGAAGTAGATCTTAGCAATTTGGTAGAGTGGTCGATTGCGGAGAAATGGTGTAATTTGGAGATGGCAGGTCAGATAGAGGAGTCAGGCAGTACATGGCTTTACTGTGTACGCTGGAAAGGATTTATTGTACACTGACTACGAACTGCAGCCGACTTAAATCATCAGGTGTGTGTGGGCCGGAGAGTGATAATGGCAGCCAAACAATGAAGACAAGACAAGTAAACTCAGAGTGACAGAGCTGATCACTACATCGACAGTAGGCGCAGAACTCAAAAGGGCAAGGGTTTTGTCAAAGAGTGACAGACGCAGCGGGGTCAAAAGTTTAATGATGGTGTGTGTGTGAAACAAGGCGAATGGGCAGTGTAATTGACACGTAGACAAACGGTTCGGAGCTGCCTTGAAAGGCCAGTCACAGCTCTTTGCCAGACCAGAGGGTCAGATTAGGTTCTGGACCATCCATCCAGACCTGGACTCAAAGAGCGTTGAGCAGACCCACATGGAGTCTGCCGGGGGGCTGCTGTAGGATTTGTTTTTATATCAGACTTTGGTCAAATATTTAAACATTACTTTACTTTTTTTTTTTTTCATGTTCTGTTTTAACCTGCTTGAAGTTCCAGATGGAGAGAACGTTTTTTTTTTTGTTTTTTTTTACCACATCAGAATGCTTTTAAAGAGTGTTTGGTAAGATGTCAGTCACAGAGTTGTAAGTTGACGTTATACTTTTCCGCGTCACCCACCCATCTGGTTCTCCAAATAGTTTAATCAAGAAGTAACTTGCAAATACTATTTCACAGTACTATGTTTTGGGAAGGAAGGGCAAGCTCCCTATGTTTATTCACTTGGAGTTTAGTTGCATATATATTCATAGCAAATAGATGGTGGATAACTTTTCACAGTGGCTGTTTTTGCCATATGATGTTCATTAAAGTGCAGTCAGTCTTTTTTTATTTACCTTTATATCGTTTTTTTCCTCCAAATCCAGGGTCTAAGGAGAAAATACATCAGTGTCAAGCCCTTTGATGCAAATATGTGATTGATTTTGAGGATGTTTAAGTAAAATTTTCACCCAAAAGAAGTGATAGCATATAATAAAGGATTAAGCGTTCATCTTTATCAGTGAATCTACCAATCAGCAGGAGAACGAAGGTGAAGAAATGGTCACTTAACCTTTGTCAAATCACAAAATAACCCACCCTTGGTCAGCCACAGCGGGGGGTCAGTACACCCACTGAGGTTTCTCATCATTTGTCACCTACAGTTCAGTTCAGGGAGCATCTTCACTGTGTCATCCATCTTCAGTGTGCATTCTAAGTGTGTGTCCACAGTGTGTGTGTGTGTGTGTGTGTTTCAGGCCATTTGTCAATAGTTCAGAGTGCATCTTCACTCATTCGTCTTCAGTGAGCCGTCTTAAGTGTGCATTCTTCGTGTTCATTTCAGGTCATTAGTGGTCAGCGTGTATAATGGATGAATGGGGTGGGTGGCTATCGGGATAAAGTGAAGGGGTCTCTCTTGTCTGAGGCAGATAAGACATCTTCATAGGATTGTGTTAAAACACCTTTTTCATATGTCTTTTGAATAGAAAACATCAGAATGACAAAGACGGGAAAACACGATCACATAAGTTGTTCTAGTTTTGTGTTCTATGTGTTTATCAATGAACGATCATATCAGTGATCAGATGTTATCAGTGATGAGACATGTGACACTCACTGCAATACACTTCTCTCCTCAAGATGGAGACGAGGACCCCAGGCTAAGTGTTCAGTACAAATTTGCAGAAATCTAAGAATTAACATACTTTGGATGTTTGACCTTCACTGTTGTTATGTATGTGTGCAGTTTTTACATTCATCTTCCTGAAGGTGAAAAGTGTGTGTGTTCACCTTTAAATCTGAGTTAAAGACATCTGTCTGGGAGCAGGATTTTTTTGTGACATCACATGCGCAGCATTTTTTTTTAAGTAATCCCAGAGTCATCCTGTGTTCAACAGTTCAGCTTTGACACTAACAATATTTATGTCTTCATAGATTTAGAGAGTTAAACTTCAACTTAAAGTTTAACTTTTGAACTGAAGCTATTTTTGGAGTTCACAATTTACTCTGTGATTTCATTTCACATGAATCAGGTATGGCTGGATCCAACCGGTACTTCAATAAAGAAACAAGACGAGAAGCTAAGTGATAACAGCCTTGTTCTTTTTGGGTTATTTAATAAGAAATAGGAGGGGGGAAATTCACATGTGACCAAAAATAGAAACATATCAAACACATTAGTACTTCTTTTTTTTTTTTTATCCCTGAATAGGACCTTTAAGTTCACCATAACCGTGGAAAACAGACTTAACCGTGTTACCTCACAAGACCTTGTTTGATTCACTTAGTTGTTTGTTGACCTTCGTGACCCCTCAGGGCCTTGTTGCGTATAGAGTTTTCCTGGGTTTCCCCTTTAACTGCCTTCCACCCCCCCACACATCCCACAGAGTCGAAAAGACATTGAACTTTCTAAATTTCCCATAAATGCAAATGACTTTCAGTCTGTGTTGTATGTAATCTGTGCTGGCAAGCCATGAGAAATCATAAGGTTCAAACTGTCAGACAATGTAAAGCTGTGCGGTTTGGCTGCGAGTCAACTAACTGTGCGCCTCCATTCTTCTTGGCCTGCTCCCTCTGTGGAGTGTATCAATAGAAATTTGGCTAAAATGGCCTCTCAGCTGCTGCTTGAAATGAGAGGAGGCAGTAAGATGAGGCTAGCAGTACCTGGCCCTGTGAGTGTGTGTTCAGCCTGCATACTTGGCATCAGATCAAGGTGAATCTGGTATGACTGAGGGAATGAGCTAAGGAAAGTGTGAGTGTGTGTGTGTATGTGTGTGTGTATGTGTGTGTGTGTGTGTGTTCGCAGCCCTCATTAGTAAACTCCAGCCCTGCGTTCACAGTATGAACACACCACTCCTCCCCTTCCCCTTCGTTCTCAGACCCTCGACTAAATGAGGTTAATAAACTCTAGCGTTTACTACCATCACCAACACTATCCCTCCTCCTCCTGCTTTCTCCTTCATCTCTCTCTCTCTCTCTACCTCCACCTCTTTCTTGCACTCCTGAGCCCAGCACTCCTCCACCTCCCTTCCACTCCTAAGCCTCCCTCCCTCTTTCATCTCAGCTGAAACGCTTTCTTCCTCTTTTCTTCACCTCTTTTTTTATTGTCATTGTTGCAGGGCGAAAGCTCTGGGATTTCCTCTCCCGATTTCCCAGGACAGAGCTGCAATTACAGCTCAAGAGAGAAGGAGACCAGCTGTGCAGAGGAATTGGGAGCTTGCTAGCAGCAGGTAGACGAAAGATGACAGCGCCCCTCAGAGGCCAGGGAGCGAAACTGCTCATATTTCCACCATAATATTTGTCCCTCACATCACAGCAGAGGCCAACTTTCAGACCACAAGGCTGTTTTTTTTAAGTACCAGGCAGGGTCATCATGACCAAACTGCAATAACAACCCGTCATAGCGAATAATGCAATGTTATGACCTGGCTTCCATGTCCTGAATATTAAATCACACACACACACACACTGGCTGTGGCACAAACAAGGCGTGATACCAAGGAAATTTGAAGAACGCATCAAACAGCCTTGGATGCTCTTATCTTGGACAGCATGTGGACAGGGACATCCTGAAAGAAGTAAATACTCCAAAGCCCGAATGAAGGAAACACATATGTTTAAAGGACAGATTCAGGCAGCTGTGACGAGTAGTCGTGCAGGAATGCTGTTTGGGCTTGGCAGAAATATTATACAGCGCGGTGTTGATACATGACGACTTGAGAGAGATTGTCTTTGAAATACACTGTTGCTGCTGCTGTCTGATTTGCTTTCACTTTCATCTCTGCGCTTATACCAGCTGAACGTATAGAGGGACTGACATGCCATTTGTTCTGACAGCGTTATGTAACTCACTGGTTTAATATTCCATCTCACCTGCTGTACAGTAGAGCTACATGTCCACGGGGACAAATTTAAAATTTAAATAGTCTCTGTGATTATCTGACATCTGACTGGATTACCTTCAAACAAAAGGTTTAGGAATTATTTCCACCTCAGGTCTGGTCACAGTGTTCGTCTGATCATATGACTAAGGGGCCACTCTGGCTTGCTATTTAACAAGGCCCAGAGCTGTTAAACCCGTCTCTGTTTTTACTGCTCCAGCCCACACAGCGGTAATGGTGCAGAGTAATGGTGTCCTTAAACAGACCATCATCCATCCTGTCAGAGACACCACCAGTGATAAAGTATAACAGACATATTACATATCTTTGTTTTTGTCAACAAATCCCCCTCTCATTCCTCAAACAGCTGGGTGCTGTAGCCTTCAGTAAACACTACTTAAACAGGAATAATAAATAGTGTCGGGGACTAGTTTCAGATGCAGATTGATGCACATTTGGTGCTCCAGTGACCAGCAGGGATCCAGCAGAAAGAGGCTGAATGAAGATTTAATTCAAAATGAACTACAGGGCCCATGTTCATGGCAACAAAGGAAGATGTCGGGGTCCACTTATGTTCTTTTTTTATAGGTTTTCAATTAAAGTCTATGCCAGAGGAATAGGTTATCCTAGTTGCTTCACCAGCCTTCACAAAGGAGGAGGTCTTTTTTTTTTAAGTTCCTTCAAAGAAAACATATAAACTTGGAAATTTGGAAAGTTTGCATAAAGGCATATATTTGTTTAGTTTTTTTAAACTCTCTCTTTCTCAAAAGTGGCTCATCTTTGTGGATGTGCAGCAGTGAGGGTCATGTGGTGCTCAGCAGGTCAGAAAGATTCGTATTGATATGTAGAGAGCTTGAGAGACAAATTTCTGCATCTCTTCTCACCTTTACGCATCTTGGTCACAACATGAAATGAACGGAATGTCGATTTGTCATTTTCGGACCCCCCTCACGGTTTAGGGGTGGGCGGGGGCTCTACAACCCTCATGACAGACAGTTTTCATGAAGCATCTTAAATTTCCCAAATAGTCTCCTAAGTGATGCCAGGCCTGTCTCGTAGGGTCGTTTTCGTTCAGTTGACATTAATGGAAATGTACTGAAATCATTGTACTGAACATGTGCCATTTGATGGACACTTTTATCTGTACATTTTTAAGATGCCTGGCCCCAACTGGAAATGAACCCTTGACCCTGGCAGCGATGCCAGACCCACTCCACACAGGATCCCATTATTAAAAATGACTGTGATATGCGCCTTTTCAACTGCAGCCATCAGCTGCTTTGCAATGTAATGTTTCCTAACAGCTGTCACACTGTCAGGTTGTCTGCATGAGTGTGTAACAAAGAGAGAGTGATGGCAGCAGGAGTCCCTGTCTGGCCCATGGGACAGTCGGAGAGGAGCAGACGGTCGTGTCTTTTCACTGGAAACATATGGTGAAACTCAAGTGTGTAATTTACCAAGGACTACGGGTGGCCCCCGAGTAGCGCGTACACACATGCACAATCACACATGTACGCGCAAACACATACACACACACACACAGTGACAGGGTGTAATTTACCTGGGGCCTATGGGTGGCCCAGTATCCCGTTGCACTTGTCATACACACACTGACAGCTCAAACACAGTTCACACTCCCTGACAGAGACAGAGAGAGTGAAACTAATTTCCCCAGGCCTGCAGACAGGAGAATAAGAAATCACACAGTGACAGAGATGTTAGAGAGCTGCACACTGAGAGGCCGAGGACGAAGCTGCGTTTAGTGAACTGGCCCAGTGAGAGCGGACCTACCCCCAAAATCTCAACCTGTGGGAGTTGCTGTACACCCTGTATCACATCCTCTCCAATTCATCAGCCTGGCTTCCTTTCAAAGCCGGTGTCCCCCCCCCCATACACACACACCTCCTCCTCCTTTTGGAGAGAGAGATGAAGGTCATGGGAGTACCAGTGAAGGGGAGGAGGACAGATGAGAGGAGTGTGTCCCTCCCTACATTCCTGCGCTGACCTTCGTAGTAGCGTGGTATTGTAGCTATCATCGGCCCACCATGCTTTACAGTTGGTTGTTATTGAGGGGTGAGGATTATGGGTTTAGGGAACCTGCATGCCCCTCCCCCTGATTCCACGGCAACCGTGAATGGAGCGTATCTGGTTTCACATGAGGATTGACAGACAGGCCGTCTCAGACGTTTACAGTTGGCACTGTTTGAGGTGTCTGTCTGTGAAATGCTGATATGATAGCCTGTCTGAGTGTGTGTGTCTGGGAGAAAGAGAGAGAGACAGAGAGAGAGAGAGACACCTGGTGTTTGATCTCCTCTCCCAGCCAAGGGGCTTTAACTCTACTCCAGGTGCAGAGAAGTCAACCTGAGGGCATGGGAGACACATACAGTGGAGATCACAACCATGAAGTACTTGACACACACACACACACACAGGCAGGAAATTTCCTTGAAGCAGTAACCCGGAGTAACTTTGTGGTTTAAACTCGTTTACCAGTTCAGTGGTGTCGCTGTGGAATGCCTCTAAAGACTCAAAAACACGCTGCAGGATAAACATTTCTGTCGCCGCCTCCGCATGTGAAACATCAATCAGTCGCCGCACAGAAATACTGAGAGTGAAAAATGAAAAGGTGAAAGGGCCAGCTGGTTCAGTGGGCAGTGTAATGACGGGGCTCTCGGTCTACTGTACACAGAAGCAGCTGGAGTTGGTTTTTCATTGCTGCAGGTCAGGTCTGATTGGGCAGGGAGTAAATTAGGTGGAAAGTCAACAATGGGACTACAAGTACTGGATGCGACGCAGACACAGAGTCAGACCGAGTGGTTCAACAGGTGCAGATGATTTTTGCAAAAAAAATAATTAGACAGCCATTAGCTCCACCCAATAACCTGACAGTTGCTGCATTTTGGCATCAAGAGCTTCCTTCCACTTCATGGCTTTAAAGTAACAGGAATAATCGCGCTTTTTTTATTCCAGCGTATCTACATGCTGGGAATCTGTGTGGTCCGTAATGAGCTCAGTAAACATCTGCTACCCCTGTATTAGAGACCATTTTCTCCACGTCTCATCCTGTAATATGGAGAAATTAGAGTGCAGGGGCTCATTCGGTGTGTTTATACACACACACACACACTCACGGAGAGCAGACATAACATAAGGAGTCCAAGTGTTTTTATACTACCCAACTGACGCTCTAACATACCATCTCAACACCACAATTTTCCATCCACAACAGTAAAACATTACCGGGTGTCCTTGGTCCTTTTTTTTGTTTCTTTAAAGAACAGTGCAATCAAGTCTGTTCCAAAAAAGCAGGTTTGCTGAGTTACTTGGAAATCTTTACTAAGTTGAACCCAGAAGCATCTCAAATCTAGAACATGTGTTAATGGGTAAACCCCCACCCCCAAAAACACAAAGTTTAAACCTTCAAAATCAGTTAACCTGCTTGTTGATAACAGGACTGCTATCATTTGTCTTGCTGAAATAATACCTCTCTCTGTTTATTCAGCATGGCAGGAATTTCCCACATAACACTGAAACACACAACACAATGAAGGATGTTATGCAACCGCTGATGGATGGTCCACATATAGAGGAATAGTGCCACCTAGTGTCCAGACTGCAGCCAAAAAGCAAGTCCAGAGAATAACTAAATGCGATTCCACTGTTTAATTTAATATGTTTTATTATAGAAACTTAATATCTGCAAAACGGCGAGCATCACATCCAAGGCTGGTGACTAATGGAAGCACTCACTCTGTAGAGCAGACTGATGGATAAGACAAGAAGTTAAAGGCGCGACTCCTTAGAATACACCAGTTTCCATACTGGCCCCTCCTTATGTACACTCGTGTGGCTGCGGTTAACATCTGGATGAACTTCCAGCAGAGCGCTCCATGTCCACGAAAACTTAATATTCCAGTCTGTTCCCCGTTCTTGCCTTAAAGTTTCCACTGAAGAAACTTTGCATGTGATTTTTCAGAGGCTGTTCCTCACTTTCTCATCTCCCGCTGGATCTCGCTGAAGATCTGCTCCTCCAGCTTGGATGTGTCGTATTCCTTCAGCATGTCGTACTCCTGCCAGGGCTGCGCCCACTTCTGGGCGTGCTCCATCCTCGCTGGGCTCAGGCTCAGGTCGAAGCGGATGCCCTTGACGTCGTACTTGGGTCGTTCCCAGCGTTTTGACCAAGGTTTGGGACGCATCTTTACTTTGATCTGAGAAATGGATAGAGGTGCTCAATCATTCCCAACATGCTTCGTTTTCTTCACGTAAATATACGTTTAACCCTTAACAAAAGAAAGTTCTCTATGTCTAGCCTTGTGTTTAAAACTCAAAACTATTATCAGTAATATTAGTGATTTCAATAATTCAAATAGCATCGACAGTGACTCAGCTCTTTCTTTTATAAATACGTAATCGGGGTTGGTATTGAAGCTGTAGTACCTCGTTGACAGGCACCTCTCCAGTAGTGGAGAAGGGAACAGGCTTCATGTCTGGGTCCACAGTGCTGTACTCTGGCAGAGCGTCTCTCAGATACATCAGGTTGTCATCCAGTCTTTTTTCCAGCTTCAACACCTCAATGCTCTGGATACGAGGACTGTATATCTCATAGCAAATCTCCACACCTAGGCCACACAGAGACACATTAATAAAATATGTATCACAGCATGTATAGAAATAACTGTAGTTATAGTAGTGCTGCCAAGAATGTTTCTTGATTTTCTTTAGTACACTGGGAAATTATATCTAAGAGCTCTATGTCCATCTAAGTAACACCTGAGTTGCACTTGCATTAAATAATTGAATTAGGCATTTTATAAAAAGGAAAATGTCCTATATTAATATGTCTTAGAAAAAAGTAGTTAAAACAAACACAAGTATGTCAGCAGAAGAACAGACAGACTTCATGAACAGTAATTACATTTTTTATTTATAATAGAACAAGAACATTTTGTTTGGTTTTAAACCAAATATTACTTTTTATCTGACTCACACCATTGAGACATCATGCGAGAGTCTGCGTTTCAGAAGGCATTTGTTCAACTAGTTCTCACAGACATTAAATACAGCTCACCTTGACTCTCAATTATGTTCCTTAGTACAAATGTGGCTCCCAATCCTTTTCCACCTCTCTGGATACAGATCCCAACAAAGCGGTTTGTTTTCCCACTAGCATCAGGATCAGCCATGGTCACCGCCAGGATACTCCCTCGAGACAATAAATAATTTGCACATTTGAAATGATGAAACAAATAATAATGGATGTGCAGACAGCATTTGTAAAAGCACAATTTGTTTGTATGTTCTTTGTAAATATATACATATAAACTTAAACAGAAGTTAGTAGCATAACAAAAGTCGCAACAACTATGGTAATGTGGCCTCTCTAACAGTTTGTAGGCATTTTAAGTTTACAAAGTGGGTTGATTTAAAAAGGAAAGGCTTTCAGCTCAAGCTGACACTTGACATCTTGACTTTTATCTTGTTATTAGTATAGCTTTTATTTGTATTTTACCTTATTTCAGTGATTGTTTTGATTGTCGATTTATATTGGTAATTTATGTTGTTTTCCTCCTGTTTTTTTCTACATTGCTGGCAGTGGATTATATTTATGTATAAATAATATTCTCCAGATGGGAGTATTCAATCAAACACCTTGCTGCGGGAATGTTGGCCTACTTCACCTGTGCTTCAGTTTCTTACCTACGTAAAACTCAGGGATGTTGAGGACTTTCCTCCTGCGGACCATGTCCTTCCGCTCAATGGAAAACTTTAAAGGGTCTGTTCTTTGTCGCGGAGGGACAAACTCTGGGCTCAGAAACCTGGGAGGCAGGACAACACATTAAAAGCCGGACATTTCAGCCACGATGCAAAGAAGGTACGAGTGTCAGTCAGAGACCATGATGGACAGAGACTATTATGACATACTTTCGCAGAGAGGCCACAGTTTGTGTCTTATCCACGATGACAGGTTTAGGTGGAGGAGTGAATTTGGGCGGCTCGCTGCTGCTCTTTGATGCAGGAAGACACAGAGATGTGGACAAAAACCCTGAAAAAGAACAATGCAAATACATTTGAAGTGACGTGTATCGCTCATTTGTAGAGACAAGGTAAAACATTTTATTACTAAGCTCAGAAATGATAGCTACCGTTAGCTTGTTAGCACACACAGCGGATGTACATTACAAACTCTACACGTTTTCACAACCTGCCAGTGACCCGTGACGCATCATGGAGAGAGGGGAGTTTATTCTGTTTACTCACGTTCATTTTGGAGCTGCAGGTTTCGTAAAACCCGCAAGGAAAAGATACATCTGTCGAGCCCTTTCACGCAGGCTGCCATGTCTGACCTTCTGTTGTAGCATGTGAAGCTGTACGGAAGCCGTGCAGGGCAAACGTTATTTGAAACGCGTTTTGTCCGAAAACTGTAGTTTATCGAGTTGTACACACGATGGCGCAGCTGTTCCACCGGTTCTTATTTCGGTTCACGTCCAGTTGACACCAGTGGGCAGCAGCCAACACGATAACACAAAACCAAATAGAAAAAAATTAATTCAGGAAATTACATTTAAGTAAAAGTAACATAATCGTATTAAGATGCAAAAATGACAGCCACACACAACCTGCCCATACACTTGACTATGGCCTGTATCTGCACTACGATGCATAGTTACTACTGTTGATTAATATACAAAAAGGGGAGCATATGAGCCACTGCAGAGATGATGATGATGATGATGATGTTCAAAACGACAGCGTAAAGCAGCTGTTTTATTTTGTCAATAGCAAAGAGAGTCTGTGTTCCCATATTTGTCCATAAACACCTCATAGCCTTATTTGCTGTATACTTTGGCCTATCTTGCGTTTATAATGAAGCCTCTATGTTAACAACAAGGCAGAGTGGAATTTTTCGATTAAAAATTAGAGATTGATCCAGTTATCAAAATCTATCTTATCTATTTTAAAATAGTCATAACACTATATTGTCCCATTAGACAAAGACCTGCATTACCTGTTTATTTAGCCTATAAATACAAAAGTGCTGCAGGCAGAAAGTTTGTATGTAAGTTGAATCCGGGGACAGATTGACCACTGACAGTTCTGACAAAGCTTAATTTAATCAGATGATTTATTTTTTATATGTGTTATTCTTATATTTGTAACAAAGTGGGGTGAATTAAAAATTGGGGTAATGTTTGCCTCGGAAATAGTGAAGTCAAAATACTCAAGTATGAATAGTCTATAAAACCAAACGATATAAAACTTTATTGATTATAACCTGTTGATTCCAACACTGAGATTCTTTGAGTTAAGCCAAAAAAAGGCCTGTGTTACACCAAAGTAAATCATTTACAGAGGTTAAAGACACCTAAAATCTACATTATTGGCTCATATCATTAGGATATTTTGCCTCAGCCTGTATGTGACAGGGATCGTTTTTGAAACCATGCAAGGGAGCGTTGGTCCTCCAGGTGGGCTGCCTCCACTGAGCAACGCAACACAGCACGCAGTTAGAAATGCACTGAGAGAGAGAGAGAGAGAGAGGGAGAGAGAGGGAGAGAGAGGGAGGGAGGGAAAGAGAGCCGTGCACTGCTCCAGCCCAGAGGAACCTCGGTCCCAGTGTCACAGCAGTGTGGTGGGAGGATGAGGGAAGACCACAGAGACATGATGGGACCGCTCATCTCCTGCATGCGACGCAGAACCTGAAACTCAACCAAACTCAATGCCGCCGCCGCTGCTGCCGCCGCTGTTGCTGTTACTGTTGTTATTGGACTTTCTAATGCTACAGAGAGACTCAACACTTCTGAGGCTTCAAGGATGTTCTTCTCAGATGGGACTCTCTCAGCCGTCAGTAATGCGCTCCTGTTGGGAATAACGTGCCTGATCGTCCTCTGCGACTTCACCAAGGGCTCCTCAGATTTTTCAGGTTGGGAATAATCTTTTTTTTTTCTTCATTTTTTTGGCCACGAATTTATTTTCCAGACTTTAAAAAGCGACGATCAACATCATGTCCTGCACTTGTGTTATTCCGCGCATACGCTTTATTCCACTGAGGAGTATTTGCGTCTGTTTGCAGCCCATAGGAGGTGGAAACACAGGATAAGTCATTACGCATGTTTCTAAACTGTTGAACAGTGACACCCCCCGCCCCCACCCTCTCTCCTCTTCCCTTCTCCTCTTCCCCAAAAACAACTCTGAGCAGTGATTTGTACTTGTCCTCTCAGGACGACCCGTGCTCGTGGCGTGCCGCAGCACGCACACTCTAAATGTTTGTTTCATAAACCGACACGAACGCAACTTAAACACGCGGAAAACGCCCGCATTGCGCTTTATCTTTGGGGACGTAATTCTGACACAGTTTGCGGAGAGTGACCCACATAGGCCACTTCAAACGACAGGTTCCCTCTTTTTTCTTTTTTGTAACTAAAGCCATCCTGCCATAGGGATTAAGTGCTGGTTTATCGCTCCGCCGTAGCTCTGCAACACATATCCCATTGATGCAGTTGAGATAAATGGGATAATGTGGTTAATGTGTTACTCGATGGGAACTATTGTTTGGATCAAGTGCTGTCCTTTACTACAGATTTACAGCTCGGAGAAGAAAGCCCGGAGCCGACTTTTATGATTTTCTGCGTTTCATATACCTACACAATCAGTTGGAAGCGTCAAAGTCAATACAAGGCCGGGTCCTGCCAATTACTTGAGGTTTACGTGCAATCTGGTGTGACGGAATCTGTGTAGGCTTTCATGTCTTCCAAGAAAGGCCGTGCATATTAGTAAACTAATGAGTTATTCTGCATGGCATTATGGGCTGCTGAGCCGCCCTGAGCCCAAGGCAAGCCTGCAGGTTTTGTTTACAGTGCCATAAAACAGGAAGGGAGCTTTGTGTCGGTGTTAATTGGCCTCTAATGGGTCTAATGGTTGGAAACGAGCAGGCTAAAACACTGTGGGGAAAAAGGTGCTAAAGAGCAGATGTATATGTTAACGTTGTAGGGCTCCCTATGCATGTGTCCGTGTTGCTGCCTAATGAGCTGCTTAAGGTTATGGTGTAGTGAAGGCTGTTAACAAGGTTTCATTTCTGTAATTGCCATTGCTCCTATGAGTGGTTTGTTGGTTATGCCATAAATGACACAACCAAGGAGCTCAAATGGTGGGTAATTAAGCAAGAAAGGGAAAACCATAAGACGATCTGAGTCCAGATTTCCGCTGCTTGGAGCATGGTCACCAACACCCCGGCTTAGACATGATTATGCAAATATTATGTCATAGGGAGAAGTTAATTTGTAGAAGTTTCAGCTCTGGTGCAGTGTTTCTTTGTCCTGTTGGGTGTTTCTGGTTATCGGGCCTGTCAGGGGCACTGATGTCACGTCCCCATGTCATTTTTGTTGCTTCATCAGGGACGCCGCGCTGCGCAATGCTGACCAAGCATCCCTGTGAATGAAATGAGAAAAGGGGACTTCCTCAGAATACCTCAGGGACAAAGAAATCCTTCAGTCTTCGCATTCTTGACCAGCTGGAGTCTCCCTGGAGACCGAGGGGAGCTCCTTGATTGACAGGTGCTGCCAGGCTTCAGGGTGACAGAAGTGGTAGATTCAGTTCTAACATCTGTCACTCAGGCCTCTGTCAGTTCAGTTGATGATGGTGGACATGGTGCTGGTCTCATCAACAGACCCAGATCACTGGGGCCAATTAATCCAGTGGAGCCAACTGTTTGACCTCCATTGGTCATAAAAGGTGACCAGACTTCATCGCGGGCCTTTATTTTTTTTTTCACCTGCGTCAATCTGTGTTTCTTGCATTGGGATCATTTGTGGACAACCAGGCGTAATGGCAGTTTCATGTTTCGTCAGCAGCTTTCAAGTCATTGCTGAAATGGAAACAAACTATGTTGGAGGGTAATTTAATTCTGCCTCTCTCCCTGTTATCATCCTCTATTATACAGCTTCCTGAACGGCTAATTAGAGGTGTAGAGTGAGCCAAGCAACACTTCAGAGCCCCTAGGCTAACAGAGGTAGCAGGGAAGCTAATTAATGCTCTTTATCTTACAAGGTTTACCACTTTTCTTGATTGAAAATTCACAAAACTGAATATTAATCTTCATGGTCTTCTCTCCTCAATGCTTGTGCTTCGGTTTACTCGTAACTGCTCTTTGTCGGACAGCTAGCCGTTGAAGCCAAACGAGCCGGCCTCAAACCATCCATTACCACGAATGTATGTCACGCTGCTTCATTTTGTTGTTCAAACATGGACCCTCCTGCATCACATACAGTGCACAACGTCATGAAAATAGATGTGATCCGATTAGTATATTCATTTATCGGTGTATTTGCAGTTGTAGCCTAGCGCTAAACTTATATCTAAAACTATATATCAGATTTTCTGTGAGCGCCTTTAGGCGTGTCTACTACAACATAACAGAAACAACAGAAATCAGCTATTTTCTGCATCTGAGTGAGAGTTACTGAAATCAGTTGCCACCAGGCAAACTCTCTGACCCTGCCACATAGGGATACTGTGCAGCGACGTTCCTTCTCTTTCCATGTCATAAAATCCTGCAGGCAAAAACCCTATTTAACCCCAGTGAATGGGACGTGAGGCTGTTGAGGGGGTAAGGGGTCAACTGAGGTCAACCCATAGTAACTGTGAGTGTGTGGTTAGGGGGAGTTATCATCCATCTTAGTCTTTGTTCCCTGCTGTCAAAGCTCATCACACATGTTGACCACAGTCGGGAAAGGTAGAAAGAAAGTCAACAACTTTTCTTCAGGTCATGAATTTGAAGTCAGTTCAAAAGAGGTTGAAGGAGAAGATGTTTGGTTAACATCACGGTACGGCTGCAGAGTTAGGACTTGGTATAAGGGATCATATATTTGAATATAACATTGATTTATTTCAGTC
Source organism: Selene dorsalis (assembly GCA_900303245.1). Taxonomy (NCBI): domain Eukaryota; kingdom Metazoa; phylum Chordata; class Actinopteri; order Carangiformes; family Carangidae; genus Selene; species Selene dorsalis. The sequence continues at coordinate 9,508 of OMNW01031105.1, read as the reverse complement.
AGTATTGATGTTTAGCATTAAGAGCTGTGGAAGTATGTTTTGTTTTGTTTTGTTTTTTCATTTTAAGCA
>OMNW01031099.1:13893-28317 GCA_900303245.1 Selene dorsalis | reverse complement strand
AGCTGTGACAGTGTAGGAGGCACGCAGGTGATTGGGGAACAAAGGAAACGAAGGTTACTGCTTGGAGAGACACCATCCCATGATGGTAAACAAGAAAAAAAAAGGAAGGTGACGACATTTTCAAAATGCCATTTAAAATTTTTTTCTTGACCTGAGACTATTCACTTTCCTCCACACTTAGCTGCATGAGTGCTTCATTTTCAGCCCAATTAAAAACAGTCTGATGGCTTCAGAAATAAACCTCTTTCCTTTCAAAAAAAGAAAAAGAGAAGAAAGTGGACAACACGGTACGCAGCATTTTAATGCAGAGGTTTACTCCAGACTGTCTTGAAGAATTATTATTTTAAAACAGCACAAGCAGTGTATTCATCTGTACATTTGATCACCCATCCCAGCCACCACCCATGTATTTGTTCAGCCATTCATTCCTTTAAATTTTGTTTCATTGATCACTGGCAGAAACCCAACATGATTCTTGGGACATTCTTGGTCTGAAAAAGCACGTTTTTTTCTTTTCTCTTCATTTCTTCCCCTCTCTCTGCCTGTCGTTCTCTTTCCTTGACTCGGTGCACACCTGCAGCCACCGTGGCTTTCTGAGCTCGAATCAGAGAAACAAGAGAGAAAAAAAGGCAACGTTCACCTTATCAATAATAGAGTGTGAGAACAAAGAGTGAATGCCCCTAAGCGGCACTGGGCACCACTGGCAGCTCTGAATGGGGGTGTTTGGATAGTAAAAAATGCCCGTGCCCAGAAATCCTGTAACGGTTTCAGCAAAAGCTGCAAAACGGCACAGTGATGCTTTCCTTCCTGGCTGGTCTGTGGGGCTTTATACAAACGTAATGAAAGCATCAGAGGGTCCAAGGCCATTAGTATCACCGTGTCAAATTCCAAAATGAAAAAAGAGACCTGCCTCCTCATTTGTTTTAATGAGCAAATTGTGTTGGCACTTCTATGGTCCTGGAACAGTGTACGCTGCCAGTCAGTTTAATATGCAGAGGTGAAGAGTTGTCTGTCAGAAGATGGTCAAGGCAGTCGGCACATGCTGGAACACCTGAGACAAGCCCTTTCTTCATACCTCTTGACAAAAACCTCTTGTTGCCGAGTACAATGATATTGCTGTCTCTGAGCTGTGAAAGCAAAGCTAGTGTGAAGTAGCAGCACTGGAAAACTGTTTAAGGAGAAGGTTATTGTGAAGGGGTTGGCAAAAAAAACAACATTGTACTTTGAGCCTGGTTCCCTTTAACAGTTACGGTGGTTGGAGATGGAGGTGTGGGACAAAAAAAAACAGTATCGTTGTCAGCAGTCAAAAGGATGCAGTGTGTAGGTGTGTTATATTAGAACCTGTTGGAGGACTTGTTCTTTTATTAAAGCCCTGTGCAGTATGTAGCTTTTATCAAGTCTTTGGTGTCTTGTTGAAAACTGGACGTCCAACCAGACTTCTTACACTGTATTTTTTTTACCTCTTACCTGTGCCATGGCACCTACTTTTATTAACACATTACTCTTTTGGGTGTGAAGCCTCGCCAGTGTTGGTGAGTCACCACTGAAATGTCACCAGCAAAATGTCAATGTCAAATTAAACTATCAAAATCTATCTCCATCTATTTTAGGCTTTTTAAAATGGAAAAAATTGGTTGGTGCAGAGAGGTATTGTGACTGAGTATTGCTGTCTTTTACAATATTAGCAGTTACCACTACACTGGTTCTTAAGGCAGTATCCATGTCGTCAAGCTTCTAGCACCATGTCAGAATGAGCCATCTGTAGTAGTCTGGTACATGTTTGGACACTCATAATTAGAAGAGAGTTAGTGCAAAGGATGCTTAAATACAAGGACACAAGATGCCACTGTGGCTACTTACTATGGTTACAAACTATGGCTGAATTTGTGCAAGGACAGTTTTTGAAAGAATCAGTAAATTCATTCATTTCTGTCATTGGCTGCTGAGCTGAGACACCTGTCTGCAGTAATTTAGAACGAATCCAACTGGATAAGAACTTTTTGCTCCACAACATCTCCAATCCATAGCAAACATTACATCATGATAAACTAAGTAGTTGGTATGTTGATGTCTGTCCAAGCTCCAGTTTATTGCAGCCTATGAGCGACTTTGTTCTTTTCTCACATTCTTCATCCTTTGTTGCCTTTCGCAGAAAACCCTCACACTACCTTGGTCTCACTCTTTGACTGCGTCTCTGAGAGTTCGGCCGTGTCCTTGCTCTGCTTTGTTGTCTCGGAGCCAGCCTACCCTCTGACACCACCGCTCCACACTCACAAAAAGAAAGACAAGATGTCCACCCAATTAATTTAGCAACACTGTTTATTTCAACTGCGAGAATTCAGAAGGAAAACTGGAATATATCCCAGTGCAGTCATTATAATTATATATTATCTGGCTGCCATGGTTGTATTAAAAATAGAGGGTGTTGCCTCCTAATGTACCAGACACACACACAAGCACAGACACAGACAGACACAGACACGCACAGGCACAGACACAGATAGGCACAGACACAGATAGGCACAGACACACACACACATACAGACACACACAGAAACACATCACTTTTAAATTTCATTGCTTCCAGGTGCAGGACAGTCTTCTACAAACCTGGCTGCATAGCAATGAGGCTGTCTAAGCAGGCAATTAGATCTACTTCATGCAGTTTTCAGCCGCTGTTGTTGGTGTTTCCAGTCAACTGTTTTCATCTTTGTCATAAAATATGCACAAACACAACTGTTGTTGTCCTCGGTGGACAACTTCTGTAGATGTGTGGCGGCCAATAATGGCAGGTAAGGAAATCACTCCTTTCCCTTTTTTTTCTGCTGAAGATGCCCAAGTGCCTCTCTTTGCTCCACATGTCAGCACATTTAATGGACTCCAGAGTTACTTCAGAAGCAACTCGAAGCTACAAAGATGACAAATGGGAGGAAGCAATGTCTGATGGAGCGACTGATGTGGCCCCAGGCCACCAGGCCCCCATCACTATTTCATGATTGTTATTGCTGCGCGGCTGCATCATTTAGTCCTAATTAGTGGTGGACCAGACAATGGAATGAAGTTAATGATGTCTAAATTAGTGGAAAGGGCCAGTAATGCTGTGGTGGAGTTGCTGCATGAATGGTGAAGACACCACAACAGCTAAGACTTTGGGGCGTATAAATATTAATATTATATTAATATTCATGGTTTTATAGAGCCAGGTGTACTAACAAAAAGCCTGCCAAGGTGAGTTACTAAAACACAAATGATTACTTTCTGGAGGAGAAAATATCAGTATAATCACAGTATAATCATAGAGAGGTACAGAGGACTTTGAAAGAAAATGAACTGAACACGTTTATCCTGATGAACACAGAGATAAACAAAAAAAAAGAAGGCCCAAAAACCATACATGTATTTTTATCCATCATATAATCATATCAGTTAATTTGTGACACTGACTGGGAGTATTTGATATAAAACAAAAAAGGAGAGAAGAGAAAGATAGAGGGAGAGCGAGAGTGTGTGTCTGTGTGTGTCGCCTCATTATTGTAGGTCTATTACTGGATTTGTTGTCCTGCTGCTGTTGCCAGATTACTTTGACTTCAGATTTTACACTAACCTGCATCGACACCAGTTGTTGTGCTGCTCTCTCTCAGTCTTTGATGTTGGGCTCTTTGAGACATAAATTCTGTGCCATTATCTCACACTGGGGCCATTTGGTCACACCCTCTTGCCTCTTAATGGTTTCAGGGTCTTGTATGGTAAAACACCGCCCTCATAAGAGATGACCTGCCGAGTCAGCTGTGAACTGGGATCTTGCTGAACAAAGGCCCAAGGGAGGAAGTGGCTGAGGGAAAATTTGGGCTTTATTTTATTTTATTTTTCCCCCCTTAAAAATCCTCCCCAGAGGATGTGGGGTGATTTTTACAGTGCCTTTGTTGGTCAATGATTTTAATTCTAGTCGAGAGCACAGTAGTAATTAAAGCCACAATGACTCATCGGTCCCCCTGTCATTTAATTCCTGTCCCGAATGGTGTCTCTTTATTTTGAAAGAGGGAAAAGCTGCTTCATTCAGAGTGAAAATGGATTCTGCTAACCTGACAGATGGAGACATGTTAACACTGATATATCAAGCAATTTGGCAACAAGTAGGAAAAGCAAGACCCCGTTGTTCTGTTGTTTAGCTCCTTTACATATTGGTGAAGTTACATCATCTCAGTGTTAGTCCATGGGCCACAGGCCAAAATCTCACTTGTCAGTACCACTCAAGGTGGCAAAGGTTACTTATAATTTTTGAAAACATCTATGTCTGTAGATGATATTTTAGTATGATAACTCTTCCTGAGTCACAGCTTTACTGGAGTTATCAGCTGTTGAAGTAAACTTTTAAATGTTATTTTTATTTGAAGAAATGTATAAAGACAAGTTTGTGACCTAACTGACTTTGGTCTGGTTACTTTCCAAGTAAAACTGCCCTTTTAATAAAAGGCTGGAAATCACCCCTCAGAATGAAGCAGTATGTGTATATTGTCCATTTCCTGAATCCTTGTAGTCCTGTGAGTATTCCAGTGTTGGTGTTTTGTGTCTCTGATGTTCCTTGATGTTTCAGGACTAAAAGAAAATATATGATTTAGGCAGAAATTGTTGAAAAATGTGTGTGATTAAAAGTTTGAAGAGCTCCAGTGACCACTGTATTCGTCACAAAGATTCACAAAAGGGCTTGAATGAAAGCTTAGTGTCCTCTTTGAAATGATCCCAAACACATATTTTTAAGCACTGACAAATATCCTAAATTTGAGCCTAAACCAAGATGTCAGCATGTTTATTTTTCCAAGGGGGAAGTTACTTTAACAGCTGATAACTCTAATAAAGCTGTGACTCAGGAAGGGTTATCATACTAAAATATCATCTATAGACACAGATGTTTTCAAAAATTATTAGTAACCTTTGCCACCTTGAGTGGTACCGACATCTGGTCTGGCCCATGAACTATGTGTAGTGCTTCTAGTTAAAGCTTGAAGACCAGAGTGAAAGATGTGCTACATATTAACTTATTGTTGTCCCTGATTTAAAAAATAAATAGATAAAACATCTTGTTACATGTCTCACTGAATCATTCCACACTCTCAGACAAAGAGCCTAGGAAGCTGCAGAGTCATTCTTCTGAGCTCTGCAGCAACTCGCACGTCTGAAAATAAAGTTTTGTCTTTGGAATTGATTCTTCTGCTGCTCAGATATTCAACAGTGTCTTCAAACCTCTGGTGCATTGTTAAAGCCTTCACTGTTGATGGGAATCTGTGACTCATTTTCATTCATTCTAATAACCAAACACATTATGATTACAGTCATGATCATTAAACACTTCAAACTGAAGATTATGTTTGTTCTTTGCTGTGGGCTGACAAGTTTCACGCAAACGAAACAAACAAAAGAACCAAGTCCAAAACAACATACATGTGTGCGTTAATTAATCATGTATGCACAGATGATCATTTCATGCTCTTGAAGCCCTTGAAACATGTGCATGCATCTTACATTTAGTTGTGTATAAGGGATTCAAGAATAACACGGGTTGTTGTTCAAAATCTTGTCAGTATGTCTACATATTTCTGTTCAAAATCCAAGCAAAGATATATTAAATCTGTAACACATTTGGATTAGATAAAACATGGCAGCTGTCAGATGTTTTGCATCGCAATAACACAAACACAACACTGAGATTCTATACAAGCATCTCCTGGTTATTAAAGTTTCCATATTATACTGGTTTTCAACCATTTCACCTAGGTCTAAGTGGTCCAACCACATTATATTTGGAGTGTATTGCCCCAAATCAATCTGAAGTACTAAATCTCAGCAATCTAAAAGTAGCTCTCAAGAGCTCTCCTGAGAACAAGCCGTTTCTGTGCGTGCTCCTTAAAATGCAAATAAGATGTGTAAACCACGCCTGCTCCACACTCCTCACGGGGAGAGGGTGTGGTTTTCGCTACCGGAGCCACGTGCTAATGTTGACATTGGGACCAATGGCTCGCCGGGATGCAATATCTCAGCGGGCGGAGCTCATCTTTTTATAGACTGGCCCAGGGGCAGTACCAAGGCAATACCAGGAGGTGGAGTAAGCTGCTCTTGACGTCTGCAGCTGCATTTCCAACTGGTCCATTTGGGCATACTATCTCAAAAAAAGTAAAGCAATCAATTAAGGGAGCAGACAGACTGTTTCACCTCCAGGCGTCATAGAAAGGCCACAGGAACACATATATTACTGCTACACGACCAGTATAAAGTGGATTTTGCATAATACAAAACTGCTGTGTCAGCAAGAGGCTATAGCAGCTGTTAGCAGGAGGCTAGCGGCTGTGTTCTCCGTCTGCATGCAATGTAATTTGAGGGTCCAGAATTATATTCTGTTCATATTTTACCAAATATTAAAAAGAAAAAATTATATGTACATTTAATGAATGAATTAATCCATTAGAACATTTATTAAATAACATGAATACATTATTCTCTGGCTGACCAGGGAGAAATTGGCAGCGTTGATGCATATATGGTGTTACTCTCAAGATTTGTGAGAGAGGCTTTTATGAAGGACAATGTTGCTCATCCCCTTTTGGGAGAGATGTAATATGATGTTTATCCTTATTCGTTATTAGTATTATATGTGTGGGGATGTGCTTTCTATAGTTGTCCTGGCAGATACCATTTGTTGATACTGACATTTTGATTCTTGATTCTTGATTTTATTTAGAGATGACCTCAAAATTAAGCTTTTTTTAATATTGGTTAGCTTCTAGCTCTTTTTAAACGCAAGGAAGTTGTATAAAAATCAGTCAGGCTTTAGCAGGATTCAGTAATTGCGCACTAATGATTTTATCAGTTACTCTGAGGGATAATAAGCAGCTCATTTGCATTTCCACCACATTATCTCATTGCTCTCCATTGCAGGTATCATGTTCTTAATTGTCCTCACTGAAAGAGAATTTTAGTTTTTGTGTGAACCTCCAGGAAGTTGATCTTCTTGTTTTTGAAAAGAGAAAGTCAGGTATTTCTGTGTTCACCCTGCTTTGACTTGTAATGGTTTCGCAGCACAGACATTGTTTTATTGTGTAAAATCATGCTGCTTAATTAACTAAGATTATTGTATTTCTGCCACAGCTCTACATAGGTACACTTGATCCTAATCCTCTTGTTTGTTTCCACGTCCACATCCTCTATCAGGATTGTTATTCTGGTGCCATACCCTCTCTGGCTCAGGTTTTAGCACCCTTACACATTTATAGAGCTGCACTAGACATGATAACTTTTTTTTGGAGGTGTTTGTGTGTGTTTGTGTGTGTGTGGGTGTGGGTGTGTGTGTGGGGTTTATAAGAGGTACTCCTGCTGTGCCATGCTAAGTTGTAGGTGAACTTCCTTCAGTGAATATTTTAAGAGGTCTGTCTTGTTTTTGTGGCAGCATCAGGTCCAACGCCTTTTGGCTCTTGAAGGCTGACAAACACCTATTGTGTGAGATTTGGTCTTAAATCCTCTGGAGGTGCTGTCTCTGCTCTGTGTTTCAAGCAGGGACCTGCCGTTTCATTTCAAGTGCTGCTTTGGTGAGAAGTTTTGAAGGAAGCGGTCACTTAAGCACCAAGCTGAACCTGCAGCCCTGCAATTCAATGGATTTGTTTTTTTAGGATCCTTCAAAGACCACTTACATCTAATTGGAAATGTTTTAGTCTTTTATTTGGAAAACCTTCGTAGTTGATGTATCAATGTCATCTTTTGTATATTTATTTCGTTTTGAAATTTGAGTTAGTCTTAAATCTTAGACTATAAACATTATTTCATTAATGTCTGATCGCTGGCACTCAACTCAGACGCTGTAAAGGACATATTTTTCTTGACTGTGTTCGGAAATACGTTTTGTGTGGAGGCATGTTGTTGTACTTGGAACCACTTAAAGTGTAGAACTATGAAATTGTAGCCAATGCCTCTCCGCTACTCCCTCCTCTGTGAAACTTGTGCAGCCTTGGAAATGTCGAGGGCAGCTCTGCTCTATTCAGCTGTATAGTGAGTGTCTCTTACAGTAAAAGCTCCGATTCCTGTTGTTGCAAACTTTCAAAGAGCTCCAAAATAACTACAATAAACATCATAATAAAGTAGTTAGTTGGGTTGACCTCCTCCCTGGAGTTGATGTTGTTCTGCCCACTTCACTTAAGCTAAGGGCAAACAATAACTGACACTGATACATTCCACAAAAATCACAAAAAGATATATTCTGACTGAAAATTACACACAAGTACGCCTTTTTTGCAGCAGCTGGTGTTGCAAGGCAAAGAAACTTGGCTCATCATCTGAATTGATTAGTCGGTGGGCGGAAAATGTATTGACAGTAATGCTGATACAAATAGTCGTGCATCAAAGAAGAAAGAGGAGCTAGAAAGTGATGTTCAAACTCTGCACAGCTGGATGGTGGATGTGAATGCTGGGTTGTTCGTTTGCATGTTAAAGAAACAGTTGGAGTGTGGATTCTGAGGCTATTCCACCATCTGGCAATGATGACACATACTGGTTTATTTAGGTGCACTGGTACTAGCATGTTGAGCTAGGTAAACATGTTTTACTAAAGTTCTAGTAGAGCTGAGGGTGATTGGACTGTAGTTGGCTATGATAGAAAGGCCATGTGATCACTAGTGTCAATCTATCCATTAAATGTAGAGACATTGGAAAAGTATAGTAAAATGTTGATAGCACTATATGAAAATTGATTAGATCAACAGAATGATGGGATCTTTCTACTGTACCAAATCACATCCAACTCTGTCTGTGGAGACACATCATCTTCATGTCAGGGGAACATCAAAGTCAGCAGAATGTGTTCCCAGGGGACGACAAACGCCTGATGAAGATTTCATCACTAATGATCATTGATGATTAAGCAATTCGATAATCAAAAGAATTATTAGTAAATCTATCAATAATTAATCTCAGCCCACTTAGATTAGACAGAATACTACAGAACAGATATGTCCATCACTGTACTGGAAGTTTCACCATTAGACCATGTTTGTTTTTAATTCTAAACGCCTCATATGGATTTGAATGTCAGGCACTTTACCGAAGTGAAGGGGAAACTCATTGTGTTTCGTCCGCCTGTATAAACTACACCACGGTCTGCCCCAGCTTTATTAATGCCGGTGCAGAACTCCTGTCATTTCTCCTGCCTGGGTGTGACAGTTTCTCGATACTGGGTGATTTAATGTCCATGTTGCCTCAGAGTTCTTTAGCTTCCATTTAGTCTATACTCTCACTGGACGTGCTCAGTCTGAGAGGCACAGTCGTCCATGATCCGGGTCCCAGATCATCGCTGCCTATGTCAAAGCGTGTATTTCATCGTCTCAAAGATATTCAGACAGAGTCTCCTATTGTAAAGTCTCACTGCGTGGGCGAGAGCTGTGTCCTTCTTCTGCCAGTGTTTGTGAGACACATAAGCTTTTTTTGACCCTCAATACCCTACAGTCCATTCAAATAAGGTTTTAGAATATAGGCCATGTTTACCACCACTGTTTATCACCACAATGTTATTGCACATTAAAGGCTAAATTTCTGCCTGTAAACTGGGAACCTCTCAGCCTTCCTGCTTGATGAGGACACAACGTTCATATTTATTCTCTGTAAAACCAGAGTGTTTCTATTTGCGGAAGAGCAGCAGGTTCTGCCCACTAGCTCCCTGTTATCTCAAGGCTACATTCACCAAGTGGATGCCCCTCAAAATGGGAAATGTGTTCTGAACAGCTGCACAATGCTCGGATCATGTTTCCATGTCAGGTGCAGACAGAACAACATCCTCTCTGTACATTAAATACATACCTTACTTTCTCTTCACTTTACCTTTTCAGAGAAGCAGTGCATCTCTATAAGGGCTCAGCTGGCCCCTATCTTTTCACCAGACATGTCTATTGTGCTACCTCCTGTGCTTTGTCTTCAACATATGACGCACCCCTTGAACCATTGACCTGAAATCAGTTATATCTCAGTCCAAGAGGAAAAGCCTTCATTGGTCCACAGACTTCTCCTGTGGCACCACCATGAGGCTGACAACTCTGCTTCTTGGAGAATGGTCTTGACAATTAGTGGAAATATTGACATGAAGAAAAGACAGGAAAAGTATGAATGAGAATGTCACATTTTTTTTCAGTTCTTGAATGACGGCTATTAAACTCAAGTTCTCATTTGTTCCTTTTTTGTGGCTATAATAGTTTTACTGCTGGAAGCAGTAGCTCCATCTCCATCTCTCAGTTTAGTGCTAAGAGATTTTATTTGCAGAGTTTTAATAGCATGCTGAATAATGTTCTGGGAGACTGTGTTCCCTGCCAGTAAACATTTCTGGTGGGGAAGTGTACAGTGAATATTGCTTTATTATTAGATCAGTCATGTGAAATGCTGCTGAAACAATGGTGTCATCAGAAAAAAAGCCGTCCTGCTTGTGAAGTAAAGCAGTGCCAACATCTGTGCTGTCAGATAGTCATGGCTGCCAATAATATTTACACTACGCATTCATATCTTCGGCGCATATTGTTTTAAAACCAACAATATGAAAAACTGATGAGGCTGCTGCCATGAAAAAAGTCCTTCTCAGTTTGTCACACTGACATAGCTGCCAACAGTTTTCAGTCCCCCATTGTTTCTGAGGGATCTTCTCCAGTTTAATCAAATGCTTAGTCTTGGTTGGGGATTTTTAAAGCTCTTGTCACTGAGCAATGTTAGCATGAATTTTATTTCGATTCACATACGTCCCGCTGAGGCGGCAAATCTTTGCAGCTTTGATGGATTTTCCCCTTTACTTTGTGATTCGGATTCCGCTAACACTTGTAAGACAAGCTTCAATACATGCCCTCTAAATATAGCTAAAGCCTCCGCTAAAACACACTCGTCTGAAATGCATTATGGACGTATTGTACTGTAAGAGCAGTTTGTTTATTCAATTGTTTTGCACCCACTATATATCAGTCCTCCTCCTTAAGATCATAATATGGCTCTAAACGACAGATCAGTGCGGCTCTGCGTACGCCGCTGCAGAGAGCGACGTTCACTGTCTCACTGAAATGGAAAATCGAAAATCATTGAAGGGCTCGGGATTATTTCCCCACAGAAAGACGTGGATTTGTCCTCTTTATGTTTTTTTTTATACATTTATCCTGCTCTCATTCCTGCCCGTGGAATAACATTTTTCATGAATCGCCAAATAAATAAGAGACACACTATTAAAAAAACCAAGAGTCATGTTGGTGTCTCGCAAATGACCGTGTGTGTTTCGCTGTTTATTTAGCCTCCCTGTCATCATTCATCCCATGCACTGTGTATTTCTCATCCATTGTTCTCTATCTGTCATTTTCAAATGGGCCAATTCAATGTCATTCATCCAGTTGTACATCTACAGTTACCAAGCAGACAAATGTAGCATAAGTTACTGCCTATGTTTCCCATAGAAACACTATCAAACTAAATAAATGTTTTCAGTATCATTTATAAGTCAAAAGACCCAAATATTAAGTGGCTCAGGCTTTTCAAGTAATGTTATTATACAAGTAATATTATTGAGTTTTAGTGTTTAAACAGACACAAAATATTACTTAAAGAATCATGAATGATGAATGAATGATAACCTTGGGCCCGCTTCCTATAATTAAGTATAGCAATTACAATAATATTACAAACAATTAACAGATGAATCTATAATGAATTTAACACAAGATAAAGACCTTATATTGTAAATATATTATGTGCTTATGAGTGATATATGCTAATGCCATTTATTTAAAAAAAGTTCAGTGCTACATTTTAAATGACAGGACGTTCATTATTGATGTGGGAACACGTTCAGAGACCCCTACTTGAATAGAAACTACTGCATGTATCAAACTTTCTAAACTATCAACTTCAAAAATGCTTATATATTTGTGGAAGTAGATCATTTTTAGTCAGAGCTGTGCAACAGCACTCATTACCATTTTAAATATAGGATATTTCATTAGCTCATAACTGCATAGATAATTCTATAGCTATCAGGAGAAGAAGGACCTATGTTTCCATGGAAACTCCAGGGACAAGTACCATCAGCACCATGGGACACCGTTACTAATTCACTAAGCGTCGTCGTTGATCTGCAACAATAACATTTTACCGCAATCTAAAGTGAGTGTGTTATTCTTCCACTGAGGGGCTGTAGTTTGTGGACAATCCAAGAGTTAATTGAAGAGTTCTATTACTCGCAACTTTCAATTTAACAGCATCTTCAACACAGAGTGATGATTTTATAGTCAGTCAAGACAAGGATGTGATTGTTTAACTCTGATGTCAGTGCTCCTCCATAATTGAGGGGGAAGTCGTTATGAAACAGGGAGCCTATTCAATAGCTCCTTTTTCATTCTGTGTTTAATCTTAAACTAGAAAAACAGAAAGATCATGAAGTAGAGAGCAGCACATTAAATCTCAATTTAATGAAAAGATAAAACAAGAACATGCATTGCAAACAGAAGAACGATACCCGGCACATGGTGTCTCCATTCACCGTCCTCATTAAGATTTAAATAGGTAAATGCAGCCATGTCAACAGCCGTAGTCATGTTGGTCTTAATCTGAGTTTAACTGTGTTGTTAGCACTTTGTTGTCCTGAGGTTTGCTGGTTCATTGCATGTTATGCCCCAAAACATCCCAAAGCTCTTAAAGCCATACTGTTACACTGTGTGTAATAATGAGGTCATATGTCATATATGGCTGTCTTTAAACTACTTGATGCCCAATTCTGGTTTTATTGCATGTATCCAATTTTTCTTGACTGTCTGTTTACATGTTTTATTAGAAGTAACCCATATCTGATATCTGCATTTACACCTTCTTTGCTTGCGTGAGACAACCTACATGTGGAGACGCTGTTCGGCTACCAACATGGAAGAGCAAATAAGCCAGTGAACTATGCATGTAAATAACATGGGCACCGACGAAATGGACATGTGTCAAGCAATTTTTATAAGTGTTTTTAGAGGTGCACAGAATAATGATCACATTTTAAGGCGGAGGAGAAAGAAGAAGCAACTTTATTTTATTTTAAGTATTTTTGGGGGCTTTTTGCCTTTAATTGACAGTTGAGGGAGACAAGAAATGGGGAGGCAGAGAGAGGGCGAATGACATGCAGCAAAGGGGCACTGGGGGAATAGAACTGGGGCCGAGGGCTGTAGCCACTGCATATGGGGTGCCTGCTCAATCCACTGAGCTATGTGGCACCAGAAGCACCCTTATTAAGACCTGGTCGCAGCAATCGCTGCTACAACGGTTCCGTGAAATGTGTGGGCACAGGTATTATTATTATTATTATTATTATTATGACGTACAACTCACTGTGCCAAGAGATATCCAATCTGTCTGTTTTGGTATAATAATATAAAGAAGGCCTGCATTCGGTCTGACGATGTCCGATTTCATGCATATTTTTTCCCTGTTTGAGAGGAAAAAATTAGAATTGGATCACTTGAACTATGTAGTGTGAAGACAGCCAGTGAGACAACTGCTGACATTTCAGTCATTAGAAGTCAAACCATTCCATCCATCCATCAGATGTCCTATAATCTCAAACAGGCCCTGGGGATTGAAGCTCTTTCATTAATGCTTCATGGAACACTCTTGTTCTCTCTGTGTGGGTTTTTAAATCAGCTCACACTCGCACATTCAAACTGGTTTTCACGATTCTGTGGCTTCCATTGTTGATATGTGGACCGTCCACTGTGAAAGGTTTACTCTACAAGGCAAACCTGCAGGGTTTTAATAAATAGCTCAAGGCGAGGTGCGATTCACTCGTATTACATTCCCCCCAGAAAAGCCATGCAGTTAAAAACTCATCTCATCAAACTGAAGAAGCTGCATTATGTACGTTTCTGCACCCAGATTTTATTTTTCTTTCCTTCTTTCATTTCTGTGGAGGAAGTCGTGGCAGGTGTTCTTCTTTTGGTCTAAACATGGAGCCATCCAGTGATAATGCACTCCGGTTGGATCAGTGAATGTCATGGCTAAAAGTTGCATACTAGGAAGACAGACAAATTTGTTTCCTGACGAGCTTGGCTTCCATCTTTTAGTGTCCTTCCAGTGTCCTTTAGTCCACACTGCAATTACTGACAGAAGAAAGCATTTGTGTGCACTGATCTGTTTCTCCGCTGGTTCATCCTCTGCTGCGACTCTGTGAGGCCGACTCCAGGTCTGATTCCCCACAACTGGTCCAGAGCCTTTTCTTTTTTTTTTTTCATTGGAGGTGTGTGTTTTTTTGTGTGTGTGTGTGTGTGTGTGTGGTATATTAATTGACAGGCCTGAAGACCATCGTGGGCGCTCTGATCCAGTCTGTGAAGAAGCTGTCGGACGTGATGATCCTCACCGTCTTCTGTCTCAGCGTCTTTGCTCTGATTGGACTGC
>OMNW01031099.1:0-11637 GCA_900303245.1 Selene dorsalis | reverse complement strand
ATACACCACTGTGGGCACTCAAAGCCCTGTGGGGCTGAGTTGGCTTTTTTTTTCTGCCGTTCTCCAGGAAATTCGTCTCGCTACATCTCCCAAACCATGCGCCTGTGCTTTGCGGTCGAGCTGCTGATTCGCTTTGCTCTCTAAAAGACAAAGGTAAATGTCAGGGCGACCGCCCCCCTCCCCAGGTCTCCCATGTGAGACCACACAACGGATGTGCCCTCAAAGCATCATAGCACATTGAGGCCAGGTCACAGTGACCACCTGCAGAAAGCCCTCCATCACTCTTCCCCTTGTACTTTCTGATACGTTGAACCACCTCGCTAATGAATTTCAATGTAGCACCTGCAGGAGAAAAAAAAAAGAGAAAAGCACCGCGGGGGCCAAGCGTTGGCTCCCGCTGGTTCATTGGCATTTTTCAGCTGTCACAGGAGTGAGCTGGCAGTCCAGATATATTATAGACTGTGACTAGGCCCACTCATCTATCATCTGGAGGTCTGATTTGATTCAGAGCGCTGCTGCTTTCTGGTGGTACACACCGGTCTGCCAGGGAGATATTAAAATTCCAGGGAGGCGTCCATGGTGGGAACTTTGAAAGGAGAGATGAAAGATGGCGAATCCGCCTGTTGAATTACAAAACTGGGATCGATTTAGAATGTTTCCATAAATGTCTCCACAATCTCATCAGACTTGATTTGATGTCATGGTGAATCAAATGAAAATCTGGATTCTACCACAGGGGGAAAGAAGCTATTAATGCCAACAGCTGCGCATGTGTCTGCCTTCGAAAGCTGCGAAGGAAAAAACAGCACAGAAGTGTAGAGTCACACCTTTTCTCCCTGCCTTTCACATCAGAGAAAGTAATCATCTGGAGATGTTTGTGTACTTATGCAGGATAACAATATCTGCAGCTCTTCCAGATACATGACAAAAGACAAACTTTTCTGTCAGACTAACTTGGGGATAGTCTGAAGTAGAAATGTGGTCGGGGGTGATTATCTCAGATTGTATTCTGTGGGAATAGGTTTTCTATTATCATGTGTCTTGTCTGAGATGTACCCAAGTTACAAAACTATCTCTTTGGACGAGTGGCCTACAGCACACAACGTGCTCGTACTAATAACAGCTGGGAACCTTTGTTACGGGGAACTAGACGATTGGGTCGCTCAGCTGCATGTGAAATTCGGAGAACTTTGAAAAATACAAATTCAACGGGTGGTTGGCAAATCTTCTGTGTGACACTGCTGGGACAGTAACTTAAATCCACAAATGTCAGCCTCATGGTGACATTAGAGGAAAAGTCAGGGGTGGATCTCATAAGTCATTAGGAATCATCCTCTGGGAACCATCAACGTCTGTACAAATGTCAGTCTATCCAGCAGTTGAGGGGAATATTTTGACCGACTGACTACATCCTTGGAGCCAAAAAAACAGGAGTTGCAGTGACCAAGGGTTGCTTCTGGCATCTGGTCTGGAAACAAATGAATCCAAGCATGGCCAAAGGATTTATCAAACCAAAAATACAGCTGAGTGAAACATGGAAACAGGAGGAATCTGTGGTTTATTTCATGTTTGGATGAGTGTATGTGAAAACTAACAGAGAACAGTTAATCCAAGGTTAAACCCTTGTGGATTCAGCCCAAGCTGCTCAGCAAGAGACAGAGAAAGAAGCTCTGAGGCAAACAGCCCTTTATCCTTTCAGGCTTGTCTACTTGCAGCCAACTATAACGGACCGGCCTCTCCACTCCGGCTCACCTGGAAACAACCAAGACAAGTCAAACAGTCGAGAGAAAGAGAGAGCATCACACATTTTATTTGTTATTGAGCCATACAAGGCGGCACGGTGGTGCAGTGGTTAGCACTGTCGCCTCTGGGTTCGAACCCACTGGCCCGCCGGCCTCACAGCAAGAGGGTTCTGGGTTTGAACCCGCCTTCTGTGTGGAGTTTGCATGTTCTCCCCGTGCATGTGTGGCTTCCTCCCACAGACCAAAGACATGCAGGTTAGGTTAATTGGTGACTCTAAATTGCCCATAGGTGTGAATGGGAATGTGAATGGTTGTTTGTCTGTATATGTTAGCCCTGCGATAGACTGGCGACCTGTCCAGGGTGTACCCCGCCTCTCGCCCCTAAGTCAGCTGAGATAGGCTCCAGCTAACCCACGACCCTAGTGAGGATAAGAGGTTTAGAAAATGAATGAATGAGCCATACAATTGTATCATATATCTCTGGCAGTACTGGGTGTACCTGAGTTAGAAATCCTGCACCAGCTTTAGCAGACCCTCTGGTCAGACTGAGCGTAGGTTGTTTGTTCCTTTTCTTATTTTTCTGTTTTTCCACCAGAAAGTTCACAGAGAAGATCATCCCCTGCTCAGTGAATATGTCTCTTAACTTATTTATTTTATTTTTTTTTGTAACAAATTTTATGAGCCAGTGACTGCCTGAAATGTCAAGTTGTTGGGAGATGGCCTCCTGGGACCATGAGCCAGTCACATCCCTCCTCATGTTTCCATAAGCTGTCGAGTGCCATGAAATCCATAAAAACATGTATCTGAGATTTTAGCTGGAGATGTATCATTTAAGTCTTTAAAATATTTTTCTGTTGTTATTGTGTCACAAAACATTTTCTAATGTAATGTGATGATGAATATCTACCAAATTGGCCCCAGTTTCATATCCTCATTATTTTATTTTTTGATCAATTTTTTTCGTCAGAAGCTAGTACATTCATTTTTGAATACATCCACAAACCATTTATTTTTAGTATTAGAATCCACTTCATGATGTAGAAGCAAAAATTATTGCACAGCCTTGATTGCCAAAGACATCAAACAGGAAATAAAACGCCTCATAAAAGCAAAATCACGGTTGATTGGTATTTTATGTTTGAAAGTTTTTCTAAGCATTTTTATAACTCTCCACAATTAAGCAAACAAGATGCGTCCAGCCATTTGCAGAGTGTGCTCTAGTTTTGAAAGGGATCATCAAAGGGGATGGCACTAACTAGGGCACACACACACCCTGCCAAGAAGTCATTAAATATGCCTGGGTTAGCAAATGCCCAGTGTATCCCAAGTTTGCAAATG
Source organism: Selene dorsalis (assembly GCA_900303245.1). Lineage (NCBI taxonomy): Eukaryota > Metazoa > Chordata > Actinopteri > Carangiformes > Carangidae > Selene > Selene dorsalis. The sequence continues at coordinate 8,557 of OMNW01031099.1, read as the reverse complement.
GACTGGGCTTCGGTCAATGAGTTTAGCTGTTCATTAACAGCGATCACACAACAGAGAACTTGGTCTCCTCTTCCAGGCAGTTTCAAGCCGACAAGGAAACTACCCCGGTTTGACTGTGTCCCAGGCTCGCTGGCATCTCTGCACTCAGTCAACAGCATCTGAGCTGCAAACAAAGTGACAGCTCAGTCTTTAAGTGTACTCAATGTCACAAATAAGATTCCATCATTAAGCTTTATGTTGCACCTTTCAACAGCAGGGCAATTAAAGCATAAGAAAATTGGTTTGAAACAAACAGAGACATTAACACATGCCATCTGTGTCTCATTATCCCCCACTGCAGCACCAGAACAATATGCACAGCTTTGACATATGTACCAACATATCATGTGTACAACACCAGCAGCATCACAATGGCAACTCTCCAAAATATCTTAAGCTCTTGTCCTTTCTTTAAAATACAGTGTATCTAAAAAATAATTTGTCTAGGCTCTTGTTTTAAAATATTCTCAGGTGATTCCAAAGTTTGAGGATGTATTCAGCTGCAAACTTCATAAACATGTTAAATGTTTTTGCACCAATGCACCAATGCAATGGGAATCACAAAGATCAGGTTTTCAGTGAAGCTGTAGCCAGGCAGTCGCAAACAAACCATTCAAACGTTTGTAGATTATCATGTTGTATAAATATTCAAAATTCCAGCAGATAATTTTACAAACAGCTGCTGAAAGTATGCAGTGTTGTCTTCAGTGTCACCGTCCTCCTCCTGGTGGAAGTGTCCAGCTGCAGGGTCACCAGGGCTGAATTTGAGCTGAATGCTGCTGGAACAGGAACAGGAACACCTATTGTTGTTTTGTTTAGGTTTAAAAACTAGCTCCAAGGCATTTTCCAGTCTGGTCCAGGCACCTAAGTAGGACCGGCCGTACGGAGTACTGGGACCAACAGTGTTGGCCTTTGTAAGTTTAATGAGAGAGGTGCACACAACTTCAGGGCATGTCTGATCCAGAATCCAGTGACTGTACATATACAATCTCCCCCTCCTCCCTGGTTCTGTTACTTTCTCTCTCCCCTGACCCACCTGCCCATCAACCTCTGATGTCTTCACACTGTAAATGAAGCACTGAAGACAAACAGAGGTGACCCCACCTCTAGCTCTCCCTGGTTATTGATATCACAGATAACAAAAATATTGGCATTGTTACTATCAGTACTGCTTGACTGTCAGCATATTTATATACTGTAGTTTTGCAGCCGTCAAGGTTTATTGTCTCGGCTTGATGCCAGTCAGTGGTGTTAAGTGAGGTCAGTGCTGAACCCAAGTCATTTCTCAGCTGGATTTCATTTTGTCAAACTCCTTTATTTTGAACATTTTTGAATTCTGAGGGTTGAGGTTTACATATGCAATGTTACTGTCACTTGATTTGTAATTTTTCCAATTAATATCAAGAAAAAATGCAACTTCCAAATAATGTATGATGAAGTTATTTGTTTCTAAACTTTTATTTCAGTCTTTTTTTGTACCTGTTGTTTTTCTCTGCTGTTTTTTCCACCCTCTCTCTGCACCTCTCCTCTCGTCATTCTCCATTCACCACCCTCTGCATCTGTTCCATTCCTCCTTCTCTCCTCTTATTTATTCCATCTGTGTTTTTACCCTTTTTTCCTCTGTCCTCCCCAGGATCGAGGTTCATTCTGCTGCAGGGGAGCCAGTTGGACGCTTCAGACTGGCTGAATCCCGCACAGATCTTGTTGTACTACCAGCAGAACGCCAGTGGGCCCTGGGTCAATGAGCTGTGTGGACGCCGCCTCCTGGACCCCTGTGAGCACCAGTGCGACCAGGAGACAGGTAAGCCAGGAGCAGGGAGTGTCGGGCCTACACTGTGCCAGGATTCATTTCCATGAAACCAGATGTGTCTGTCTCCTCTGGGCCAGCAATGAAAATAGCCACAGATATGTATTGGTACACATCTGGCAGAGTAAAACCTTATCTTACCTTTACAGTCCTTTCTGTAATTTGGGGTGTTTGCTATTCTGAGATTTTCGGCCCCTGACTTTAGCCTTTAAGGCAGAGGCTTCTCTCTGGCAAGCAGTAAAGCTGCAGGAAATCTGGTAAGAGGCATTAGTCTAAAGAACAACATCAGGGAACTAAAGCCCTCCTCAACAACTTGCAAACATGGAAGCTCACACAACTACAAATGGGAACCAAACACACCCAAGGACATCTAACCTTCCTCCACAAGTAAGAGGGTCTGAGAGCAATGACACAGAGGATGACGAGAGAAACGCAACATTAGGTATTAACATGGCAGTGTGAAAATAAACCCCCGGAAAAAGGAAATGCCCCATGGCATGTAAAGGTCATGTATTTAATGCATCAGCAAAATGCACTTCAAGCACCACGAGTGTTATACTATTAGACAGGACATTATAGGAGTGGATTAATATTACTGATGGATGAATGTAGAGGTACACTGCACTGATAGAAACCTTAATAATTATCAGATGATTTGAACAAGGTCTCAGCTCTGTGTCTAGAGATGAATGGCTTCCATTATCTTTCTGTAGAGGCTACAGTTAGTACTATGGCCCATCAAAGATGTTGTTTGGAGCCACTGCTTCTATAGTCAATGTGCTTTTAATAAGATGTTTTCATAATGGCATTCTGTATTGAATATATATTAATTAGCAGGGCTGTTAAGTTTTCTCTACCACTGCATGTGTTTTTCACTTGGAGTGGGTGGTGGTCTTTGTTGCTGCACAAGAGCTTCAGCCATTGCTCTGTTTACAAGAGAAGAGTGACAGTGAGGGGCTGTCAGAAAGTAGCAGGATGAACAGGGCTGGCTGGTTAGCATGCTAACTTCAGTAGAAGACAAGAAATGACAGGGACAAGAATCATAATTAGTGTGGTTTTCAACCAGTGGAGACAGCTGCTGGAGAGCAAGGGTATGAAGTTCAGAACTTATGCTCTGATATGCAACAACTTTAAAAGATAGAGCAAAACACAAAAAGAGCTCCTTTACAATTTGTTTAACATGTAAAATCAGCCAAAGGAAAATGATATATGCAGATACAACTGGGGCTGATGAATATGAAACAGAAAGTGAAAATATAATAACTGAGAAATGTTACAACAATCAACTGGCAGCTCACAGGTGGATGTTTTCACTGTGAGAATACAGTCAGTCTGAAAAACGTGGACAGCTGTGGGACAGTGGTGAATTTGGTTGATACATTTCCACAACCACGGAAACATGATGGCAAAAATCACAGACACTAGGCAATTTAAAGATTTAGCCGATGTCAAGAAGAAGATCCTGAGAGCTTTTTCCCTTTTACTTTTAATTTTTATGTCTTAATTAAGAGACCAATGAGTGTGGTATTGAAGATGTTTTAGTATAAGAATATAAATGTGATGTGGGATATCATAGTGTCAAGGACGCTGATGATGGTTAGAAGGAATTTTCTGTTGTTTGAAGAGGTCAGATCTGTCAGTTAGACAGGTGGTCAGTTGATGTCACCTGTGGTGATGGGCATGGGGTGTGGAAGCAGAGGTCAGAGAGCAAAGGGGGGAGATAGAAGAGAGGGGAAGGAGGGCAGGCTTCATTAGACCAACATTTGAAGAACCTGAAGAAATGGAGGCTCAACCCAACTGCACATTTTGTCAGGAACAGAAACTTTACCAGGGTGAGAGCTGAGCATGTGTTTGGTGGAAAGTTAAACTGTCAAAGTGAGGACTGCACCTGCACCTGCTGATGGAGAACATCACGGCCCTGGTTGTCTGATTTTCTTCATGGTGCATTGAGGAGCAGATCCTCTGTTCCCTGTTTTGCCTTTTCTCTGTGTCTTGAGCAGTACCACACAAACCATTACTCAGGCCTGCAACAGGTTTATTTATGTCTTCCACTTTAATATGTACATCCATTTTGTTGAGTGTATTTGTGCAGGCCCATGGGCTGATTTAAGTGTAAAGGCAAATTGATTGTTTAGTATTCAGGTAGTATTGGATTTGTAAAGTAGCCAACATGTAAGACTAAAAGCCTATACTACATCTTTTCCCAAGCCCATTAAAAGGGTGTATTTGGCCATCTAATTTACTTGTATATTAGTGTAAATATAATTTTGTTGTAATTGGCAGAGTACTCTACTCTCACTCTCGCACTATATGGAGACCGTGTTTTGTGTTTAGTTGAAATTTCGGTTATCAGAGGCCTTTGAATCAAAATACAATAGACTATAAGCCCAAGTGGGACTGGATATTAGTTATTAGAGAGCAGCATACTATTAGTGCTTAGTACAGGTAAACCTTCAGTGGAGCTGTCTTAATACAAAATGAACCCAGAAGCACCTCATCAGTTAGCTTCCAGCTTCCAGCACGCTGCTACAGAGAGGTTACACAGCACCTCAGCTGGCCTGTCCTCCCTGTCACATCTGTTTTAACAACTAAATGGTCTGAGGCATGTGTAACAGCCGTGACAGTGGATGTTCATGGATACTGTTTTCATAGATTGGATATGTTTTCTTTGTTGTCCAGTTTAAAAGCCACGGGGGAAGAAATGAATATGCACATATGCTGTGTGTGTGTGTGTGTGCATTTAAGACAATTTAAGAAAACAGTTTGCCTGAGCAAAGTTGGCTTGATGGTAACATTTTGCATCCCTGCTGTGTTTAATCAGTCATTGCCACTGGCCTGTGAAGTGGCTGTTGCAGGAGGCAGTGGGAGACCTTCCAGGTGTTAGCTACCGCAGGGACACAGTCCTGCGCAGCACCTCCAGACCTCGCAGCGTCTGTGTGCGTCACTCTCTCTTGGCTCCTCACCAGTGGCTCTTGTTCGGATGCGTGTAACTCAGCAGCAGTAAATCAGTCCGTAGGAGGAAGGAGCCCCTACTCTCCCTTTTTTTAATTGTTTACAGGTGTGACCACACTTACGCTCTGTTGCGCTACAGGGCCTGAAACGGAAAATAGACTGCCTGCAGCACTTGACCTGGTTTTCTCCACCAGGGCTGTGAGTGGAGCTGATCAATTAGTTGGCATGTCTCCACTGTCAACTTCATTTGTGCTCTGGGTAACAGCAGGACAACTTTATTCAACCTGTTATTTCTGGATGTCTATGTGGGCAACATATGAAAAAGTAGTGAGAACTTCTGGACATAGATTATTTAGTCTGATGAGACTAAAACAAAAAGAAGCATATGTAATGTATTTGTCTCAAGATACAGGAGGAGGAAAACAGTTTTTGAGCTTTTGTTGAGAAATGTTAAAAAGTAATTTAATGCAACTCATGTCCCCAGAATAGGATTAGTGTAGATGCACTAAGGATCACTGTAAAACTTTTACAATGTAAATAGCCACTGTGGATAGGGAAATGTATCCTCTACATATATGTTATTCAAATAATAATGGATAATACATGTTATGCTTTTGGAGATATTCTAAGAAGCTGCCTCTTTTTCTGGTTATACAATTCAGGTCTCTTACATTGTGAAACTGCAATAGAATCAGATAGATGATTGAATAATACTTGAATTAAAGGAGCTGCATGTAAGAAATGTATGACAAGTAATCATAAAATCACCCAATATGTCACCAGAGACAAAGGAATCAAGTTAATTTGAAATACTGATTTAACTGACAACAATAGTACAGCCAGAATATTCAGATTTAAAAAATTTATTTACAGCCCGCAAATCATGTTGATGTTTTGATTTTGTGTTCTGGCCTGTTGCTCCACCCACCGCTCTCTCCCAGTCACAGTGTCAGTGGCATTTCAGCCTCCAGGTTGCCAGTTCCCACTGAGCTGCAGCCATGGCTGGGAGATAAAACCATCTCAGCTAAAGCTAAAGGGAAGAATTACAAAGTGAAAGTTGGATAAGAGGGAGTAAATGAGGTGAAATGGAGCGGATGGCAAATAAAGCGATGGTGAAGGTGTGGAGCGGTTCATGAGATGAGTCTGGTCCGGTCAGTTCGCCTGTCTCCAGTTGCCATGTGTTTGAAGCCTCACACCGGAGACCCAGTGAAATATGTTGTTATTAGTGTTGGAGTCGGAGGGTTCAGTGTCCAGTAGAGCAGCAGGTCAGCTGTAGAGGAGAGAGGAGGCTCCAGCATCATGTGTCTGCTGTGAGGAGCAGTGTGGAGTCAGAGCTGTGAGGAGCAGTGTGGAGTCAGAGCTGTGAGGAGCAGTGTGGAGTCAGAGCTGTGAGGAGCAGTGTGGAGTCAGAGCTGTGAGGAGCAGTGTGGAGTCATAGCGGCCTGATGATACCACGGTAAGAAAGAGGAGGAGAAAACTCTGACTGTGAAAACACTGAGCTGCTCATGTTGTTTATTCTGCAGTAACACGTCTCATATGTTGGCTCATCTACGGCCTGAAGAACATTCACTAAGCCTCCTGTAGATGCTACAGTGTGTGTTTCTGTGTGCGTCAGCCCTGAACACACACACACACACACACAGACAGACAGACAGACACTCAGAGCGGTGAAGTGAAACAATAATCTGCAGATCACCTGTTGACATGAACTCCACTCATAGTCATAGTTACAGTTCAGTCAGAGTAAAAAGCTAAATATTCATCACCAACCTGTCCAACCTACAGAAGCATGAACACTTTACTTTGAGATTGTAGACACTGTGTGAGTGATTGTGGGCTACCATAGCCACAACGCTGGAGCAGGGCAGAGGTTAGCGTGTGGCTATCTGGCAACCTCGCGTCTGGGGGCGAGGGGGGAGGGGACACAACGAGCTGCAGTATTTTGAATTTGACTGCAGCAACAGTTTTGGCCCCAGTCTTACATACAGCTCCTTTAATGTAGCTGACTTCAGGTAAATACTCAGAGAAATCGAATCTCGCAAGATTGTATGGTAGGCCCAGGTGGGCGTGGGCTTGAGACATGGCTCAAGTCAGTGACTGCTTCGTTATGATATCATAAAGTCACAGAATGAATGTGAATACAGACTGTGTGGATTTCTCTGTAGACTGTGGCTTTGATACTTTCATTGTCTTAAAATAAAACCTCGACCTGATGTTGCGTCATAGAAGACGTGCACATCTACTCTTATATGGTTTTTGTCTCTTTTGTTCCACTGAAAGAACATGAGAAAAGAATCAAACAGGGGAGAAAATGAAAGCAGGAGAAGGGCTGTTTGCATGGATGCTTTAACTATTGATTTAAGACAGACAGAGGTAATTGTGTAAAAGTTGATCCTTATTGAGTCCATACACAATGACAACAGATGTCTAAAAAACACTCACAATGTCTGTCCTCTTCAATTGCATCGCACAGAGTTTGTATTGTTTAGCAAAATAATATTTGCTGGAGAGATGAATAGTGGATTCAAGTGATGAATGTAAGCTTGATGGCATGTCTGAAACGGCTGATAAATGATACCAGCTGTATGAGGAAAGAGACGTCAACAACTGGCGGATGGCACATTGTATCAGTTCTTCTTTATGACCAAAAAACTGAAACGTAAACACCAGATTAACACAACAGTTTATATTGTTTGATTCCATCTGACTGCTGTTACGCAGCTCTCATCTGCTTACACTTCACATCTTCACAATTGTTCTAAAATAGCTACCAGGGGGCTGTCAGCTGGATACCTAAAGAGGATGATTATGTAAAATGCAGCTTGGCTTTAATGGCAGGACTCACAGCTGCTGATTGATGGATGTAATATGTGATGCATTAGGGGTGAAAATCCTGTAGGAAATTAATTTCCCATTATTCTTATCACTGGAATTATTTCTGAAATATGGAAAAACAACAAACAATCATGAAAAACACACATAAATCCTATGTAGAAGATGCTGTATTTCATATGGAACATACACTGTACCCCTATATAGGCTACGTGCATCTACTGTACATGATGTTTTATTCAAGACACGGACCACATTCAAATTCCAAATGATGAGAACAGTGTGCTGATAAAACAGAATTGTAGAACATTTTGTTGTTTAACAAGCTCTTCATTGCTTTCTCCACAGGCAAACACAGTTTGATCATCCCCTCCTCTAAATTCAGTATGAAGAAAGCATGAGCCTGTGAAACAGAATAATATAATATGTCTTATTGTTTTAATGTATTAGAAGTCCTTTAGCCAGAACTGAGTATAAACTCAGTTAGTGCTGGGTGTGGTTGGGAGCTTAGTGGTTGTTGGTGGTGCCCTTTGATGCAGGAGACATGGACTCAAGTCCCATTTAACACACAATTAAGCGTTAGTGACCAGCATGTTGATGTGTGCTGCTGATTAGCATCTGCAGTTTGCAATTAGGTGTGTAAGTTGCCAGGGAAGGCTAGGTGACGGGAATGATGGGAACATAGGAGGTACTGCAGGGCAGAGGGCGTGGCCGAGAGGAGGGTGGGAAATGACAACAAGGCAAATGTAAGATTATGTGTGGGATGATGTCACACCATCACTGGAGGTGCCAGTCGTGCACATGCATGTAACACAACTGAACCAGAAGATGTGTTTCAAACTGACAGTTGGAACCTTCAGATGAAAGACTATCAGTGCTTTCTGCTGGTAACAGTTTGTGAGCACTCCAGCGTGCAGAATATATCAG